>CAUYQV010154140.1:0-11861 GCA_963574575.1 Galagoides demidoff | reverse complement strand
CCTCAAGCTATCCCACTGGGTAGAGTGCCATGGCATCCCAGCTCATAGCAACCTCCAACTCCTGGGCTCAAGCGAGTCTCCTGCCTCCGCCTCCCAAGTAGCTGGGACCACAGGTGCCCGCCACAACGCCCGGCCATTTTTCTTTTTGATTGCAGCCATCATTGTTGTTTGGCGGGCCCGGGCTGGGGATTCGAACCTGCCACCTTAGGTGTACGTGGCTGGTGCCTTAGCCGATTGAGCCACAGGCGCCGAGCCCACTAATTGTTTTATTATAATTTCCCCAAAGATTTCCTTATATCAGGGCATTCAAGTATGTTTTCAAAATTTTTATATATACAGGTGTGTATCTATTTGCTATTTTTCAAAGTCTTTCTGAAGAAAGTAGCATTAAACATCCTTTTCCCCGGAACATAAATCATCTGTCCCTTTACTATGACCATAAACCAATTTATATCAATAAGGTTAAAGAAAAACTAGTGTGTGTATCTCTTTAAAAGAGTCACATCACATTGGCTGTGATGTCCTTTCAGTTGCATATCAAATGCATAACTTTTCTTATAGGGAACCTGATATACCTGCACTGAACTAAAGAAGTACAACTGCTTTTATAAATTGAAAAGATATTTCCAACTCCAAACCTCAATCAAAAATTTTTATGTTTACTTGAAACTATCCCAAAATCCCAATCCCAATATCAGATTTTTAATGATAATATTGATAATACAGTTAGTATTAGGCAGTTAACTGGAGACAAGTATAAATGTCTGCTGTTGTTTATATTACTATTTATTCTACAATATTCTTTATTGTCATGTTATACTCATTTTAGTTGCATCTTCACAGAAATTTACGTATGTGGTTCTGACTTATAAAAACCTAACTTACTAATTCCTCAACCCATTGATCATTGCTGCTGCCTCTGTCATTCACTCCTCATGGCCATATCACTTTTTATCATAATCATGGAAGTAGTAAAAAAGCAAACAAATCAAATAAGCAAAAAAAAAAAGACAAAAACATAAATAAAAAAAACTTAAGGAATCAACAAGTATAGTCTAGCAAAGGAGAGGAGAAAAAGGAGAGAGGGGAGGGGAGGAGGGTGATTGGCGGGATCCCACCTAATGCGCACAATGTGAGGGTGTTCAGCACGCCGTCTGGGTGAAAGGCTCATCTAAAACTTGAACGTTACTTTTGAATTGAAAACAATGTAACCTAAACATTTATACCCTCATATTATTCTGAAATTTAAAAAAAAAAAGAATCAGTGGTAAGAAGTGAAAAGAAAAAATTATCAAAGAATAGAAGGAACAATACTGACAATATTTCTCAGTGTGGTCACTAGTTCCACTTTCACTAGAATTCCCTATTTTGATTTTTAAAATGCAGATTTCCCGGCTTTTACATCTGTTAAGTCAGATTCAGTAAGATATAGCACCAGAATATATTAACATTTTTTGTTAAAACTCCACTGATGCTGACACACAGAACCTTTAATAACCCATTTTGATAGAATTGATTTGGAACCCATGAACCTGCACTTCACTTATTTTACCTAAGCTACTTATTTGGCAAACAGTTTTCCTAATACTTTCCCCTGGAATCACAGGATTGGCAGACTTGGATTCCTAGTTTTTGAAATCAAAAGTAATGTCAGAAAAGTAGTCTTCCTGGAGCGATAATGCTGGCCTGGCTGGAATGTCATACATGATGTTAATGTGAAGTTATTTTGTCACTAAAAGGATGGATAAGCAGACTTGGAAAAATTGCATTAACTGAAAGTGGATGCACAGTTTTAAACTTCTACCTAAGTTTGCTTTAATAAAGAAATTAAACATTTCTCCAATTTTCTGATAAAATATGGCTTTCCATCCCCTGTCAGACTTATATTTTGTACAAAAATGGAAAGTTACTCTATTCCAGATATGAAAGAGAACTCATGCTGGTGAAGCAAGTATGAATTACTAGGAGTGCTACAGAGATCATAGCAACCAGATTTTTAAAATCCATGCTTGAGAACATAGGTTTCATATAAGACAAGGAGTTGGAGGGGTTATTTCCATAAAGTAGGGAGCTGAAATACATGGTTCTATCTTCTGTAAAAATAGAACAACACCCCACACACATTTTGTCTGGACAACCTTACGGGTGCTGTGGATAACATTAGATGTTATCTTACTTCCCATAGCTGTATGCCAAATTACCTGAAAAACTATTTCATTAAAACATTAACTAATAAGTACCTCATAGTTTCTGAAGGTCAAAGTCTCAGCAATGGATTAGCTGAGTGATTCAAGCCCTGGATTTCATGCCAGGTAAAAATTCAAAGTATAATTATAGGAAGGCCTTGACTTAGGTGGGAATTCTACTTCTAACCCACACGTGCCTGGAAAGTACATTGGTTTTCAGCAAGAAGCCTCCATTCCTCACCATGTGGCTATCTCATAGGGCCTTTTGACGTGATGGTTGGCCTTCCCTAGAACAAGTGATCCAAGAGGCAAATAGAAGGTGCAAGGTCTCCTGCCCTCTCTTTGGAAGTTGTATGCAGTCATTTCAACAGTATCATTTTGAGCAAAATTTGAGGTGATCCATACACAAGGTGTGATGTGAAACAAGGAGCCAGTGGCCATGAGGACCAACCTGGGGGCTGCCAGCACAGCTTCCAAACTAGTTTATTGTGCTGGGCAGGTGCCAACTAACACTGGAGCCACATACGTGGTGTGGAAATCCTAGCCCACAGAATTCACTTGAGGAAATACTAGTTGTAAGCCACTCACCTTGAGTTATTCCAATGGATTCAATTTAAAAAACACAAGAAGGTATAACTAGTAAAAGAAATGAGCACATCTAAAGGGTTCCCTTCAAAATGCAGCCTTATTTTTCTTTTCTACTGATTCTTTAATATTTATTCAGTGGGAGTATATTATCCTTCCTGTGGCTAAAAGTTTGGTCACTTTTTATGTCATTTCTGGCACAATACATGAACCCAAAAAGAAAAAGAAAGAAAAATAATTTATCATAAGGACTATTGCACTAAACTATTTATCTCAGCTCAGTTTACAATGGCCAAAATAACAGACAGTTGTACATTATCCTTAAATCAGCAAACATAATCTTTTCTGCTTTCTTAGCTAGTGGCCAATGCAGTGTACCTGCTTGTGACAGCTCAGGTGGGAGGTATAGGGACAGCAGATGTGAAGAGAACAGGCTTCTTCCCTTTTATTCTCTCTTCTGGTTATTAACTTATGTTAGTCATTTATCTGCAGTTGAAACACAGTAAGAATGAATGGTAGGAGGACAGGGATAGTCTTTCCTGAACTGGCACTCCTGCAAGATGGACACTCTGCCCCTTATTCAAACTTGGATGATCCCTTCAACTCCTCTCTGAAAGCCTCTTGGATGCAATTTAAAATAGCTCAAACGAGCTCCCTATCTTGTGTGGTCTACATTGATTCCACATTTAAGACTAAAACATTCTTGAAACCATTATCTTGTAATATGAAAGTGGTTATTTCCCTAATGGAAAAGCAATTCATCCTTTCTAGGCTGCTTCCTCAGACATCCGGATGGAACTCAGACTCCAGAGAATATTTCTGAAGTCCTCTGAGTAAGCCTGTTGAACATTCTTCATTAGACTTGTGGAAAGGAGCAGAAAGCCACCCCCAACCTTTTGGAAGATGATCTTATTTAATAGATTCATAGCAATCTGAAAAATACATCCAAAGCCTCCCTACAATGTCTTCTCCCATATCACATTCTAGATTTTTTACATCTTCAATCTGTTACAGTGTGCAGGTACCAGCATTTATGAAATTGGGCATTTAGGTGTAATCATGAGACATCTATTTAACTTTAAACCCAGATAAAAACATCCACAGTAAGGATTTTATCCTAACACATTAGGATGGGCTGTTGCCATCCACTTCTTTATCCTCATGATGTAGGAAATACTCAAAATGCCCAAAATTCCGTCCCATTATATTTTTTTTAGGTAAGAATTATCTTGATTTCAAAGATGAGCCTTATTTGAGGGCAAGCTAGTGATTTCTGGCTGCTGTCTTTACTTTTGTCGTGGTTCTCTCTCTCTCGCTCTCATTTCTTCATATTTTAGATTTTCGTTAACATCTACTCCCCCAAATGATAAATGCTTCAAAACCTGTTTTGAAAATTGTAAAAGAGGATAACTTCAAGGTAATAGGGGACAGGCGCTGTGGCTATTTAAAATACACTGTAAACCCTGAAGAACAGCCCACAGTAGGAGCTTAGCCTTAGATATTCAATGTGCTTACAGTCATCTTCCCTTAGATCTTCTCTTGGCTAGTTTCATCACCTTCTCCAGGTATTTCCTTAAATTGCACCTTTGAATGAACCTGGCTTTTAACAGTCCACTGAATATCGCAACTTTTCTCATGCCTTTCCCCATTTTGTACTCCTCATCTTTCAGTTATTGTTCTAAATTATAGTTGGAGACTGAATACACACATAGACGATGTCCGTACCAAACAGGAACACATAACACTGACTGACAACCTGCAACACCTCTCCAGGAATCTGGCCCTTACTCACTACAGACAGCCCAGGCAACCAGCCTGCTGTAAGTTAGACTCTCCGTAGTAATGATTCAGGAAATAAAACAGTAACTTTTGAAATAGCCCAAGATAGTCAGGACTTATTAATAACTGATGGCTTCCCTAATATCCATGCTTCTTCCAGCTAGGGCCAACCCCAGAAAGCCAAGTACCTTTGCTGCCTAGTTCATTTGCCTTCACTTCCCCAGGCCACCAACTTCCAATCAGAATATCTGAAGCCTTTTGTGTTTTACACTATAAAGCTTTCCCAGGTTTCAGCTGCTTTTGAGTTTTTGCCGAAAGCCGGTTGATAGTGACTGACTCCCTGGCTGTAGCAAGCTCTGAATGCATATGGTTTATTTACGTTAGTTTGGTTGGTCTTCAGTTATTTCCACAAAATCCTCACCCTGAACCTCCCCACTCTCTGAATGTGATAGTTAATTTCATGTGCCAACTTAGCTGGGCTATAACGCCTGATATTATCTGGTCAAATATTATTCTGGATGTTTCTGTAAGGTTATGTTTTGAATGAGATTAATTTTAAATCAGTGGACACTAAATAAAAGCCCTAATCAGAACAATGTCTGACTTCTCGCTGAATCAGATAACTCTAAGGCAGGATGCAGTAGCTCATGCCTGTAATTCCAGAACTTTAGGAGGCTGAGATGGGAAGATTGCTTGAGACCAGGAGTTTAAGACCAACTTAAAATAGAAAATGTATCCAGGAGTGGTTGTGCATGCCTATAATCCCAGTTACTAGAAAAGCAGAGGCTGCAAGATCAATTAAAAGGTTGCTGTGAGCTATGATAATGTCATTGCACTCTGTCACAAGCAACAGAGAAAGACCTTATCTCAAGAAAAGAAAAAAGAAAAAGAAGAGAGAAGGGCAGGGCAGGGCAAGGCAGGGCAGGGCACAGGAGAGGAGAGGAGAGGAGAGGAGAAGAAAAGAGAAGAGAGGAGAGGAGAGAAGATTAGATTCAGCCACCTGATAAGCTTCAAATTTGAATTACAATGTCAGTTCTTCTCTAGGTGTCCAGCCTCTCAGTCTGTCATGATGATTTGGGCTTGTCAGCCTCCATAAGCACATGAGCTAATTCCTTAAAATAAATATATTTATCTCTCTTTCTCTACACACATGCATATACATGTATACACACAAACACAAAATCGCATTCATTGGGGCTCCTCAATGGCCCCACCTCTTAGTACCATCACATTGCAGGTTTGACATATGAATTTTAAGAGGACACAAAACATAGAACTGAAACATCCCAAGTGATAAATATTGGGTCTGGTACGTAGTATGTAAGCAACATTCGTTAATGGCTGAATAAATGGGTGACAAACTTTCTAGAATATAGTTTGGTATTTTAGGTTTACATTTGTCAAAGATGCTGAATGAGAGACAGAAAGAGAGAAATTATATAAAATAATCTCTAAACTCTCTTTGATAACCAAGACCTCATGAGTCCAAGAAATAATCAAATAAAAGCTACTGAACGCTGCCTAGGTTTGCATCTGCTTTCTGTTAAACTACAAACAAAACACAAAGGAAGCCGGCATCGTACTTCTTATTAATGGAATTCCATGAACACATTTCATCTCAATTTATATTTCATGGCATCCAGGTGCTAAGTGCAGTTTCAAGCATCCTCTATCCTCCCATAAATTATATAGTAAATCATCCCCGGGTAATGGGCACTTTATTTTTCCTGCTGATTTCCTTAAGTGCTGCGCTCCGAGGGCTCTCAGTCATGGTCACACGCTTTACGCTCACATATTTGAATATATAGTGGTAGGGATAGGGCTAAGACTTTTTTTTCATCTTTTTTCTTATGAACCCTGGGTTACTCAAAATTGTTCTTTCAGATCAAGAACAGAGTAAAAATCTTTCACAGAAAACCAACACGTAGCAACCTTTTTTTTCCCTTTTATCAGTCCTGCTATGATTCATTTGAAAAAGATTTTCCTGAAAAAGATGAAACGAACGTGTGACAATTTTTGAATCAAAAATGTCTCAAAAAGTAGGAACATAGTTCAAGAAAATGTGTTTCAGTTTCTAAGAACTTTGACACATTAAAATGTGTGTTCTTTTGTTTGTTTTGCTTGGCTGTTTTTACTCTCATTCTCACCCTTTATACTTGAATGTATATAGACTTGGTACCAATAGGTATGGGATGGATGCTAAATTACAGCTCAAAAATATGTGGTATTTAAAGTTGCACTGCTATATACAGAAAAGCTATTCTTTTCCCTAATCTACTTTATACATATTCATCAAAATTAGTTCATTGTGTCATCACAACCAAACCCGTTGGCAGTCCTGGATTAATGTCTGGGCAAATGTTTCTCTGTGCTTTTTCTTTGTATTCTTTTCTGGTCTATGCCCAGTTATTCAATTTTCCTTGCCTCAAACTTATAGATTTCTTTAGGAATCCCAACCTTCTTCAAAACAGGTTTTTAAGAGAACATAATTCCCCCTCTAAAATTTTGTTCCCTAATTCTCAAATATCATATATGACCATAATGCCCTGGTATTCTAAGTCTTCATAAACTGTGAGAAACTAGGATGAAAAAATTGTTACATCTAATTTTCTCTCGTTTTCTACAAAAAGTAGTGTCTTCCCACATTTTCTTTTGAACACACTTCTAACATTAAGTAAAGAATTAAAATAATTCATAAGATTAATTAGAATTTGTAAGAAATGTTATTCTGCGCTCTTAGAGATGAAGTAAAACACAAATGGTTCTTATACAACCAGGGAAATATGAAAAAGAAAACCAAATTTATATTAAAAGTTTACAATCTCACAAGGATATTATTAAATTGCCCATAAAGCGAAGCTTGAGAAAATATGTATAAAAGTTGTTAATCAACATGGGTTATCTTTTTGGCAACAATGTGTTCCTAATAAATTTTAATGAATGTTATTGTCGCCAAAATTGAAAATTAATGATGTCATTAGTTTAAAGGACACAGATTTTTTTTTTTTACTGTTTTACAAATAAAATGATTTTAAATACTGTATAAATTATAAAGGGTAGAATAATTTATTTGACATTTTTGGGAAAAATGCCTTTTATTGAAGCATATTTTGTAAGTAATTCTTCAAACTTTCAAACAATTTTATCCTCTGATTTTGTGAAAATATTTCTTAAATTCATGTAAAGTATGTCGTCCATTGCTTTCTGAATCAGGTGTATTTATGTCCCCTCTCAGGTGAATTCTAATATCATTTGGAACATTTTTTTTTGATAAGATACAAAGAACTGCTGTGTTCAGGAAATAAAACATTTTGAACTTCAGGATTATATTTGTATTATCCTGATTAGGCTTCGTTTTCCCCCTTATTTTGTCTTAGCTAAGTGGCATATTTTTACATCCATAAGTCCTCTTGTTCCCTCAATATCTTTGAAGAGCCCATTTTTTTGATCATCAAAGCACCATAAAGATTTTTTGAAATGTGTATTTTTAAATACCCCATAATTAAAATTTATCATCAGTAAGATTGGGATGGGCTAGTTATCCTTTAATACCTTCTCTAAAGGTCCTCAGAAGATTGTTTGGTGTAGTCAGCTCAGGAACAATTCTCTAATTACTACTTTCCATTTAGATGTGGGCTTGCAATTAGGATAATTTCATGTCATATATATCTATCACCATTTGCCTGAAAGAGACCATCAGTGGGATTTCAAAACAAATGTTTCTTGTGAATGCATGCACTAGAAATTTCTCTCCTCTATTTTTTTCTGTTTTCTAGACGTGTTAGTGACAGTTGTGTGGGGAGAAGGGGAAAGCGAACTTTCCTTTTTTTTTTTTTCTAGTTCTCTTCAATTATGTGAAGCAATAACCGAGTCTCTTCTTACCTAAAGCTGGGATATAGTGTATTACCTGCCATAGATATCTTGTGATAATAAATATCCTGTGATAATTTTCTGTGTTGTTCATAGCCCCAGTTAGCTCCTTCCAGTTGGCTGCTACTGCTCCTTTTTTGAATGCTATCAACTCACTGGGAACCATCAGGAGGTGAAGGTGACAGGCCTGAGATGGGGACATGTTCTCACTGCTCAGCATGACTCTAGGTAGTTAGATGCAGCATCACGGTCTAACTTTCCCCTTCAGACCTGTGCTTTCCCATCTGGAGGACACACTGTCATGAGGTGTAAGCTAAACAGTTCAACAAGTCTCTAAATGTGTCTACATTACAGGCATGTCAGAGGCAGGGCTTTGGGAGAATTATTCATGAGTCTAAAATTTCTTGCTTTTTTTTTTTTTTACAGCTTTTATCTAATACAAAGCTAGTTGGTTAGAAATATGATCTTAAGACACATTAAAATACAACAGATTATTAGTGGAGAGTTAATTTATTTCACTAATTTATTTAATGTAAAATTGTGTGCATTATTAATACATATACAGTGATATAATTTGTATATATATCTGTGTCCATGAGATTGTGAATTGTCTCATAAAACCTATATTGTAAATGCCTTTGTAATACACAGTCTTGCCAAGGAGTATATACTTAGTATGTAGTTGTTGGATAAATCTATCACATTCATTAATTTCCCTTTACCCATTTAAAATAGAGAAATTAAAGCATAATTTTAATAGAAAACAAAGTACTATAAAGTTATAGCATTATGTGTTATTGCTGGACATATATTTTGAATAAGGTTATTTTCTCAAGGAGTTTACAGTCAATGTTTATATATTCAATTAATACCTAAACAAATGAAGAATATATAATTTTTCAGGGAGATATTTATTTTTTGAGGAGAAGTAAAATAGAGTAAAGTTATTAAGATATGTTTGGGGTAAGGGATAAGATTCTCTTTTGATCTTGAAGGAAAAGAAAAAAGTACTGATATAAAAATATCTGGGGTGGGCGGTGCTTGTGGCTCAGTGAGTAGGGTGCCAGCCCCATATACGGAGGGTGGTGGCTTTGAAACCATCCCCAGACAAACTGCAACAAAAAATAACTGGGCGTGGTGGGTTTGGCTGTAGTCCCAGCTAATCAGGAGGCTGAGGCAAGAGAATCACCTAAGACCAGGAGTTGGAGGTTGCTGTGAGCTGTGATGTCACAGCACTCTACCGAGGGCAATAAAGTGAGACACTGTCTCAAAAAAAAAAAAAAAATCTCGGGTCAAAGATATTTTAGGAGGCAGCAACTGTGGCTCAAAGGAGTAGGGTGCTGGCCCCATACACCAAAGGTGGCGGGTTCAATCCCAGCCCTGGCCAAAAACTGCAAAAAAGAAAAAAATATATCTATTTTAGGAAAGAAAACAAACAAGCAAAAAAACTCCTACAAAAAAATTGGAAAAGAAACAGAAAAATAACAATAAAATATGACTACAGCAGAAATGAGCACCAGATAAGAGAACCATGAAAAATGATCCCATAGGACTTCATGGGTCATGGAAGGGCTTGTACTTTATTTTAAGAAACAGATTTGTGGGTGGAAGGAAAAATGTAGAAAAATCAGATTGTTTTGTTGCTGTTTAACGCATGCAAAATGAGAACTTAGGAAATCTGAACATGGCTGGGTATGGTAGTTCACACCTGTAATCCTAGAACTCTGGGAAGCCGAGACTGGTGGATTGCTTGAGCTCAGGACTTCGAGACCAGCCTCAGCAAGAGCAAGACTTTGTCTCTACTAAAAATAGAAAAATTAGCTGGGCATTGTGGTGGGTGCCTGTAGTCCCAGCCACTTGGGAAGCAGAGGCAAGAGGATCACTTCAGTCCAAGAGTTTGAGGTTGCTGTGAGCTATGACACCAGAGCACTCTACACAGGGCCAAAGAATGTGACTCTATCTCAATCAATCAACCAAAATTGAAAATTGTAAATGGGTGAAAGGGAAATTAGCCTAGGAGAGGCTCCTGGACAATGAAAAGAAAAGGAAAAAATGGTCTCTACACAAGTGTGGTGGTATGTTTGTAAATACGCCATGAAGATGCACTGTTCACATCTCCTTTCAAGGAAGTATTGATGGTCACAGCTGCCATCTGGCTCAGTATTTGCTCAGCTACAGAAGCCACTTTGCTCAAAGAAATGACCTTTCTAGGACATTTCACATCAACAACTAATTGAGATTGGGGTTTGTTTTGGGTCAACTCTGATGGAACGTACATGGTCCAGAATTCCCAATGGGGCTGCCCAAGGTCAAGGTTCTAGTCCTCCCTCTGCCTGATCTCACTTCCCCCTCTCTCTTTTAACAGATGTTGACATCTAAGAAATATCCAGCAAGTCATATTCTGTCAGAGGAAACCTAATCATCAATAGTCAGAAAACTAAAAACAGTTTCTTCTCCAGTGGATTTTGTTTTATTTTATTTTCTTACGTGCATTAGGAGAAAAAGCTATCTCTGAGAATGTCTTATGAGATGCATGTGGATGAAAGCATGGTAAGTTCAAAGTGGATGTAAATGTTTAAAATAGTTGCTAGGAAAAATAGGACTAAAAATAGTCTAAGAAAACAGAAGCGTTGCCGGGCTGTGTTGTAGCCAAATTGAAGTCATAGACCAAGACAACTGTGAACATTCCTTCCGTTTAAAAAAAAAAAAAAAATCTTGTCTTGGCTATTTTGAAAACACATATTTATGACTTTCCTTTTATATGTATCTCACTTCTTCTCAATCTTCTCTATGATCCTTTTTCTTATCCTTAATTACCCAGTTAAATTTAATGTTTGTCAGATTCTGTCCTGGATTCACTTCTCACGTTTTCCCGAACAGGCTTATTTATTCTATTGCTTCAATTTCTGTCTCTATACTGGTGAGTCCCCAGGCCCTCTCTGCAGCCCACTTTTCTTAAACCTATGTTCATACACCCAGCAGTCTATGGGCCATCTCTATTTGGAAATCTCACAGGTGCCTAAAAAACAGCACATTGAAATTTAACTAAGTGTTTTATGGCTTTAAAAATAAACTTTGTTTCTCTCATCCATCATAATGCATTCCCTAGGTTAAGTGTTGTTAAATTTTAATTAATGGCATATCTTTACAGTTTGTTTCTTTCTTAATCACTACGTGGAGTCAACATCATGGCCTTAATAATAAGAATCCGTCTACTATACCCTTTGTTATGGTCTCCATTATACCTAACCTACAGTATTGTAATAACCTCCTGCAAATGGGCCTCCCCAATTTCAGTCTTTTTTTTTTTTTTTTTTTGAGACGAGCCTCAAGCTATCCCCCTGGGTAGAGTGCCATGGCATCACAGCTCATAGCAACCTCCAACTCCTGGGCTCAAGCGAGTCTCCTGCCTCCGCCTCCCAAGTAGCTGGGACCACAGGC
>CAUYQV010154136.1:0-32232 GCA_963574575.1 Galagoides demidoff | reverse complement strand
CTTTATTTTTTTTAAAGTTAAAGAAAAAAATCCCATTAAAAAGAAAACACTTTTGTATTTTGAACAAAGGAATTTTTAATAGTTGATTGGTATTGTTCTGTCCTGGAGCCTAGGATATTTTTTCCAGTTTGTAAGCCTTCTATTTTATGCTCTTCTAATTCCTGATTTGGGTGTTTTGGGCGTATGTGTGTGTGTTTTTTGTTTTTGTTTTTTATTATAAAAGCGTGCGTGAACAAATGAAAATAAAGCAGGGACTGTGGGAAAAAAAAAAAGAAAGACTTTTAAAAATAAAATACAGTTCTTACCTTCTACTTGGTCATTTACTGTATCTTCTTTTTCATCTGCAGCCCCAGACAAATGATCACCATACTTCGGCGGAAGATTCTCAGAAATACTCTGTTAAAATTAATATCAAAATGACTTTCAATTAAAAAAGGAAAAATGAATTGCTAAAGACTTCCCAATCACTTTCAAAAATAATCTAAAATTCCTATTTTAAAAGCAATCAAACTTAAAGACAAGATCAGCATGCACTGAAAACTAAAACATTTGCATAGAGAACCTTATAGATGCTCTCTGGACCTTGTTTTCTATCTCCACATGGCTACTGACTCTGTAAACCCAGCAAGAAAGGCCAAAGGAAACATACTCATAGATGTGTATATTTCAAAAAGAAACCAACTTCAAAATAACTAGCACACTTTGTATTCCCCACCAAAAATAAGAGAACATTTTAAAAATATATACTTGCATTAAACATTTAAAATACTTTTAATTATAGAAAAGTTTTTAGTGCTAAAATAAGATACCTATCATGATAAGAAACTTTGAAGCATGCTGCGTACAAACAGAACATTGGAGAAGGTGCTTCATTTAGGTAAACAGGGCTTAGAGAAATCTAAACATTTTTTGAGATAACTTTTACCAATAGGAAAAAGGGTTGAATAAAATGACAAGAGTAACAAGAAAAACTCTGTTTCATGTCATGTTTAAATAAAAGTAAGCAAATGTTAAACATAGTATGCAACTCTCTACTAGTTGAGAAATAACTTCAAAAAAATAACAAGATTGGCCAGGTGCAGTGACTCACACCCACAATGTACTACCACTTTGGAAGGCCAAGGGGAAGGGATCACTTGAGGCCAAAAGTTCAAGACCAGCCTGGGTAAGAAAGCAAGAGCCCCCTCTTTACAAAAATAAAAATAAAAAAATTAACCTGGCTTGGTAGCACACACCTATAGTACCAACTAAGCAGGAGGTGGAGGTGGGATAATTGCCTGTGCCCAGGAGTTTGAGGTTATAGTGAACTACCACTGTACTCCAGAAATGACAGACTGAAACTGTCTCTAAAAAAAAATTTAATTAAAATATATATACATATATATACATAGCAATGGAAAAACAAGAACATTTATTTGTGAAATATCTAAAATGTGCCAGGCACTAATTTGCACATTTTTTCTTTTCTATATGTTATAAGAATAAAAGTGATTATGAAAGTGGTTACCCTAATTTCTGGGCTTGGTCATTCCAGGATGTTAAGAGTGAAATGAGGAATAGATGTGATCCATTGTTCTCTCTGTCCAAAATGTCCTCTTCCTAGACTCTCACACAGCTAATTCATTCACATCCTTCAGTTAACAACTTAAATTTTACCCTCAGAAACATCTTCTGACTACGATTCCACTCCCACTCCCATCCCCAGCCTAACTACAATCTTCCTCAATATTCTCTAACCTAATATTCTGTTTTCTTTATATGTGGCATTTATAGTGACTTAGAGGCTTTCGTTGTTTACTTGTTTTTCTGTTCCTACTACTATAACATAAGCCTTCACCTGGTATATTTAGGGTCTAATGGCCTAGCACGTAACTGATATTTAATAAGGGTCAAAACAAACCTCATTAGGAAGGTTTCCAGGCCAAATCACTACATTCTTACAGGATATCTCCAGTAATAGCCTGCTGAAACCTAACATACCCCAAATTAGAAATCCAAGTGCCCATTCTAACTTTCCTATTCTTTCGGCTCGGCGCCTGTGGCTCAATCGGCTAAGGCACCAGCCACGTACACCTAAGGTGGCGGGTTCGAATCCCCAGCCCAGGCCCGCCAAACAACAATGATGGCTGCAACCAAAAAATGGCCGGGCGTTGTGGTGGGTGCCTGCGGTCCCAGCTACTTGGGAGGCTGAGGCAGGAGACTCGCTTGAGCCCAGGAGTTGGAGGTTGCTATGAGCTGTGATGCCATGGCACTCTACCCAGGGGGATAGCTTGAGGCTCCGTCTCAAAAAAAAAAAAAAAAACTTTCCTATTCTTTCCTTGACACTACTGCCTTCAGGTTTTAAAAAAGTACATTCAATGTTTATTATGAGATAAGGGAGCACAGTACAAAGAAATAAGGCTTACAAGTTACAAGAAATAAGGAATCAGGTTGGGTTCTCAAGTTTTTATGTAAAACTAAAGAATTTATATAAAAACTAAAGAATTATTTCAGGTCAACCTATGGCCAGATGTATGATTCTTTGATATGTGTGGATGTGTAAATGCCCTCATGAGATTCAGAGAGAAGTAGTTAAGGCTGTCGGTTTTTATAACTTGGAACATCAAGAGATAATGTTTGGGATTTGAAAATATAGAATGAATCCTGCAAATCAGCAGAGTTGTACCATGCAGCAGTTATATTCTTAGCAATACTTTGTTAAATTATAGGACAAAAAATATATAAGAAAATAATTCTTTACGGGCAGATGCAAAGGTGAAAAGTAAAGTCAAAGCATCCCTTTTTATGTTTTAACATCATTCAATGCTTATATTTTAAAATAATAACATCAACAATAGTACCTCAGAATCCCAGGGTGAGTCTATATCTTCCTCTTGTCCTAATCCTAATGCAGACATCATATCTATAAAACATTATTCACACATAAATTCATGAGAATATTTATTATTATGATTTAAAAAGCATGTATGTCTATTTCCACTCATAAACATGTCAATAAAACATAAGTAGTAGCAAAAGGAATTTAGAAGGTTGAAGAAAGTAGTACGAAGAAAAACAGCAAAAGAAAAATATTTAAAAGAAGTAGAGGCTCAGCGCCTGTGGCTCAAGTGGCTAAGGCGCCAGCCACACACACCTAAGGTGGCGGGTTCGAATCCAGCCCTGGCCCGCCAAACAACAATGATGGCTGCAAACAAAAAAAATAGCCAGGCATTGTGGCAGGTGCCTGTGGTCTCAGCAACTTGGGAGGTGGAGGCAGGAGACTCACTTGAGCCCAGGAGTTGGAGGTTGCTGTGAGCTATGCCACAGCACTCTACCCAGGGGACAGCTTGAGGCTCTGTCTCAAAAAAAAGAAGTAGATAGTATATTTGGATCTACACAGATTAAATGGGGTTTTTTACAATAACATTTAATCACAGAACAATTTCCAGAGATACTCCCTTAACATTTAATCACAGAACAATTTCCAAAGACACTCCCTTACCACTTCTATTATTTTTGCGCACTCCATCAGAAGTCACGTTGTCATCTGTCTGCTCTACTGGTGCACTATCAATAATACCAATACCATTTTCTTTTTTTCCAGTTGCTGCCTTTGTTCCTTCCTATTAAAAACAAAACAAAGTCTGACTTCAGAAACACTGTGTTCATTCACTTACCCACTGAATCAATCACTCAGTAAAACAACAAACATTTATTGCATCTATTAAGTCATGGGTACTGCGCTGGGAGAAGCTAAGAAAATAGAATTATAAGATGTGATGGAACCACACCTACGGGCATTTTACAAGGGTACATGTTAAATTTACTAAGTGTAAAATATAAATGTCTTAACACAATAGCTAAGAAAATGCAGTGAAGGCTATATTAACCAGTTTGATGAAAATATTTCAGATTGTATATAAAACCACTGCATTGTATCCCATGATTGCATTAATGTACACAGCTATGATTTAATTAAAAAAAAGAATATATATGAACACACGCACAGGATATATATAGACAGATATATTTTTATGCAAAAATAAACAAATAGCAGACTCATCTTTACTGTTTTAAAGTTTATAGTCATTGGACATTATAGACAAATTCATAGCATTTTTATAGCATACTATATGATCAATGCTATACCATAGGCACACTGGTTGGATACCTGGATTTAGAGATGTGTAAAAGCTGATATGTAATAGATGATTTAGAATTTTCTAGGCAGAAGGAGACTGTGGGTTTCAGACACAGGGAATAGAATGTAGAAGCCTGGAGGTAAGAGAAAACAGAGAGAGGGTTCTATAAATTTGTACATGTTAAGTGGGAATACCACTTGTCAATACTAATAGTTTCACTTCTTGTTCCTGAAGACAGCAAAGTCCAAGCTGGTAATGGAGGAATAACATTTTCTTCATTAGTAAGGAACCTGCCCTCACCAGCCTTAAGTCAATGATCACCAGAGTGAGGCAGAATGGCAGCTTTTTGTTACGTTGGATGGGCAGTCTTCCGAAGCTAAGTAGGCTTCATGAAGCCTACAGGCTATGGGTTACTTAACAGTACCCTAGAGCAGGCGTCCTCAAACTATGGCCCATGGACCACATGCAGCGTACCCAGGACATTTATCTGGCCTGTCAGGTGTTTTTGCTGCCACTGCCTGTCCTCCTTAGCAGCTAACTCATCTCAGGGCCCACAGTCTGGCCCTCCAATGGTCTGAGGGACAGTGAACTGGCCCCCTGTTTAAAAAGTTTGAGGACCCCTGCCCTTGAGTCTCACCTGATAACCCTTTGGGAGGCAAAAGACACCTAAGAAATAAATTGGAGAAAATCTAAGGAGGTAGCTTGAGTTAATAATCTATAATTCAAATGAGTAGGAAAGGTGTTCATAACAATACATGCAAAGAATTGGATGTGAAATGGAAGGAACTCAAACAAAAGGTTTATGGGTTGTGTTAACAATTTGTGAGTAGAGGATTTTGTATACTATATACAAAACATATATATATATATATACACACAACATATATATACAACATAGATATATGTGTATATATCTATGTTGTATATATTGCCAGACAAAGTGAGTTTCAAATACAGAGTTCTCTAGTGTATTTTCTTTTATAATATTAGATTAACCTACAGTTCCCTAATGCTTTGATAGCTCTGCACAGCAAATAGTAAGCACTCAATAAATATTTTCTATTCTGTTATCATATAATCATTATTAAGGACAACACAATACAAAGTAACTTAATAATGAAGTCATATATAAGGCTGATGGAAAACATCAAAAAATAGTCAATTCTTGATCCTTTTCTCTTTCTCTCAGCCATTTTATTATCTACATTTATCTACATAAAGGGATACAGAAAAAGATGTGACTCAACCGTAGTGAAAGATTAGTGTTGGGAGTTGTACAGTTTTTATTCCCTAACTAAGACTGAATTCCACCCACTCCTGTACAGTGCATGCTGGTGAATTGCACACAAGGGATTTTTCAATAAAGGTGATAATAGGGGACTATTAAAGTTAGTGGAATGAAATTGCTGTCTATATCATTAGAAGTAGATCAGACTGGTTGAGATATTAAAGTAAGGTCGCTTCTCCCATTAGAGTGTATTTAAGAAAGGAATTTGAAAAGACTCGATGCAAAAAACCTAAAACCAGCTATGACTGAGCTTAGTAATGGATAAGAAAACACCTGGGGTGTTTTTGCTAACTTTTTTTTCTTTCAGCAAGTGCTCTGGCTTTATTTACAGAGCTGACACTGCAGGGAATGAACAGCCTCCACCTAGCCTCTCTGGCAAAGGCTGCCAGAGAGTCAGAGGTCCAGCCTCAGGCCTTCCAGGTTGTCATCTTCTGCCCTAAAGCCTGAGAAGCTTATGGGCTGACAGGCCAGGCTGCACAGGTTCACGAGGCAGGCAGTCTGTGTGGCACTGAAGTTGGGGACAGTCAGCAACAGCACTCTCTGGTCCTCAGGGCCTTGGATGATTTTGGAACCAAAGGTGGGGGTGTTGCCACAAAAGTAGATGTGAGGGTGCTCTAAAAAGATGAATGGGTTGGTTTTGTAGAAGGGGTAGAAACCTAGGGTGTTAGGGGCTGTGGGGCTGATGTGACCAACCCTCAGGTCCCACTTGTGGATCTCCAAAGTGATTCTCCATGCTGCTATATTGAAAAATGTCACTAACATTCTGTCCAGACATCCCTACAAATCTGACTCCATTGATGGTGGTCTGGTAAGGGTTGGTGACCAACTAGAGCGTAGAGTAGGCAGTAGCCAGAGGGTGGAGGGGCTGCTGGGGGAGTGTGTAGTTGGTGGGATCAAATTTGCCTGGTATCACATCCACAGGCACAGAGGAGCTATCAGGAATACTAAAAATAGAAATAAAACATCCTTCTCCACTGCATCACTCTCAAATTCACTAATATAACCAACCCCATTTCTCCCTCTCTCAAATCTTCATAGTTTACAGATTATGGAGAAGAAAATATTTATATTTTTATAATGCATAAATCATAATTTAAGCATGTGTAAAGAAAAAAGTTTATAATTATTCATACATGTTGTATTTATTACAAATTGGTTTTGATTTTCATTTTTTAATTTTTTTGACAGAGAGTCTCACTCTGCACTGCAACCTCAAACTCCTGGACTCAAGCCTCCTCAGTCGTTGGGACCAGAGGCTACTATGCCTGGCTAATTTTTTCTATTTTTAGTTGAAACAGGGTCTTACTCTTGCTCAGGCTGTCTCCTGACCTGAAGGGAACTTCTGACTTTGGCCTCCCAGAGTGCTAGATTTAAAGGTGTGAGCTACCAAGCCCTGCCTACAAATCAAAATATAAAGGGAACTTTACTCCTTGTTTGTGAAGCAGAAATTTAAATGGTATTAACTTGTTTAACTCATATTTATTGGACACTTCTTAGCACCAGGTATTAAGCAAGGTGCTAGGGATACAGCAGTGAGTGATAGACAAACTGACCTCCTGCTTGAAGGAGGACATAATCATAAATCAAATAACCACATGTGTAAATGTCCAAATGCAGCAGCAATAATTGGTGCAAATGAGAAGGCTGTTTTGTGAGCATTTAGCCTGATGGGAGGTCAAGGAAGCCTTTCTTCTGGAAGTGTTTTAGTTCAGATCTGAAAGATAAATACTAATTAAATAGATAAGGAGGCTGGGCTCTGGAGAAAATCCCCCAGATGAGGAGCACAGCATGTACAAAGACCTTCTGTTGGAAGTTCCAGGCACTGGGCACAGGCAGGGGTGGCAGAGCTCAGAGCAGGGTGAGCACAGAATGAGATAAGGCCAGGGAAGAGGATACAGGTCAGTAATAAAACCTCTAATTTCAAGCTGCTGCCTGCTACTTGGGAAAAAACTACATTTCTTGGCTGCCTGTGGCTGTGAGACAAAGCAGCACACATTTGCTCCAGCCTGCTGCAGAGTCAGCCCTTGCTGTGAAGAAGCCATGTTTGCTCATTTCAGCATCACTTCACAACCTCTGAGTCAGATTGAGCACAGCCCTCTGGAAGGAGGCCTTGAAGACAAAAAGGAGGGGAGAGCACAGGTGACCATGTCTCTTGTCTGAATCACTGCATTTTTAGAAAAATAAGTTCAATGATCCTAGTCTTTGCCTTTTCTTGCACCTAGGATGAAGTCTGGCAGGATTAATGGTTGTGCCTCTGCCATCTTGCCCCCAGACTTTGATGAGATTTTGCTGTACTGTAACTTCTGAGCATCTTTGATGTAACCTCTGAGCACATGCAGAAGCCCCACCACCTGGCATGGAAGCTGTGAAATGAAACACTGCTTCAGAGTAGTCAAACAGAAACTCTTTGAAAAACTCTCCTGTGTTGCAATCCTTAGTAAGAATCTGAATAAAACTAACTTTAATTATTTAAAAGGCTAATTTTTTCATTAGTGGACATATCTTGAGTTTGGCCCCATGGCTCTGTTTTAGCCAATGGAGTTTAAGTAGAAGTACAGATTGTAACTTCCAGGAAGTATCTTCAAGGTGATAAGACATGTGTTGTCTTCCCCACTTTGTCCTTTATATTGGTAGAAATTTGGATAAAGGAGTTAGGACTAAAACAGCCATTTTGAACTATAAGGTGGTCTTGGGATAGAACCTCTATGCATAGAACTTGGGTCCTTAACACTGCAGACCAGTGGTTCTCAACCTGTGGGTCATGACCCACAGGAACTGTATTATAGGGCTGTGGCATTAGGAAGGTTGAAAACCACTGCTGTAGACTGTCATGATAGATTTGGCCTGATTACATAAACATCCAGGGGAGAAAAATAAAATATTCTTCTCTCTTGTTTATGACATTTCTATTCTGGATTTTTCTATTACTCATAGATAATCTAATCTCAACTGAAACTCTTATGTCTCAGAAACCTAGAATTAGCCCAGCTAAATCCATAGAGGTTTTCAATTTAAATGTACTCTCCTTCCACTTTTTATGGTTGTTGTTAATATTGTAGGGGGAAAGAGATAGCCAGGTAACAGGAAATTCTATTTCATTGCCTCCTTGGATTCATTTGCCAGTGAAGCAACCAAAACATCTTACAAAGGGTAGGATCCTTAGAAAATATTATATTTAGGGAATGTATGGAAACCTGAATTTTTGAATGATGAGTCTAAAACATAATTCAGATAATCAATGTATGTCTCAGTTAAGTAAAGCCTCTTTCCTGAGGGGGGAAAAATACAGGGTATTTTGAAAAACTGTGTCTCAGTTAAGGGGAAACAGGAACCCAGGGGGAACGAGAGAAAGTTCTATGCCTGTTATTTAGTCTCTGTAGATCCTGGTGAACTAATGGGTGTGTTTGAAAGGTAGAAAGCCCTGGATCAAGCATATTCTACACAGCACAATTTCATGTTTCTTATTCTATACCAATGTGGGGCTGCAGGAAGAATGCGGACTGAAGACACTATTCTTGGCAGAGGAGAGAACCCCCAGAAAAAGGGAAAATTTAAAAGTAAGCTGAAGGAGTTGGAACAAAGAAAAGTCAGCTAGTTTACCTTTAAGCTAGCTATTACTAAATTTCTTATCTGAACAAGTTTCCGGCCTTTCCTGAAACTCTGGCCTATTGGAGATACAGCTTACACCAATACCCCACTGAGTCTGTGAACACTCTGGGGAAGTAAAACAGTCATATGACTAGACCCACAACAGATACACCTTCTAGGTCACTTCTTGCCCATTAAACAGACAAAGAAACACCACTGTGGAGATTTGCATTTGGCTGGGGCAGAGACCAAGGGAATAGCTTGAGCCCTAAGATATGGGCAGTAAAGCTTAACACCCCTTATCGCAGAGGAAAATCCTCTGTGGTGGTGATGAGAGGAAAAAGCCTCTCTCCCACCACTCAGAGAAGATTAATACCAGTGGTGTTTTACTCCACAGTGAACTAGTGGAGCTTAACACCTCCCCAGGGATCTGTGTGTGTGACTCTAGATAGGAGGCTTCCTTCCCCCACACAAGGCTCAAGTTTCAGATGCTCCCAAACTGCTCAAATCCTTAAAGTTAATCATAAGAACAACAGGAACTGATAGCTCACTCAAAGAAACTACTGGCATCTTTGTTCCCACCCTCAGCTTACCACATGGGCAGATAAATTTCAATAAAAGTTGGGTGAAACAGACTCTCAGCCATTCACCAGAGCCCATGAACAGGGGGTGGTCCCCTGAGCTCCCACCTTTGAAAATTCTGTTCTGTGTCCTGTGTCTTTTTCTTTATCGTGGTTTCTAACTTTATATTTCTTCAGCCAGTTCCACAGGTCTTAGCAGACCCTGCCCTTGGGTTGGGACCCCCACATGGGGAAGTTGTTTTCAAGTTTTCTCTCAGCTGCAGAATACTTTCTTAAGTAACAGCTTACTTGGCAGCTATTGTAGAGAAAGTTGGAGGATGCATAACTGCTCTAATTAGTGATGTCCACTAAGGCAGGACAGTCAGCAGGGGAAGCCAGAGTCACTGATAAAGAAAAACTTCAGACAAATTAAATTCAACAGACTTTATTTGAGAACAAGTCGTGAATTGGATAGCGCTCTGAAGCAGAGGTTTAGAGAACTTCACCCAATAGTGTGAGCCTCAATCTTCGGATGAACACAGAAGAAAAGTAGAGAAATTATCTGATTGGCTTCAGCAAGGCATTTGCCTTGTTTGGACAGGGCCTGATCATTTTGCCTCCTGTGATTGGCCAAA
Source organism: Galagoides demidoff (assembly GCA_963574575.1). Classification (NCBI taxonomy): domain Eukaryota; kingdom Metazoa; phylum Chordata; class Mammalia; order Primates; family Galagidae; genus Galagoides; species Galagoides demidoff. The sequence continues at coordinate 22,040 of CAUYQV010154136.1, read as the reverse complement.
GTTTGGTTGTTTGTGATTGGCCGAAACCTGGCTATTTGTAGCCACCACAGCAAAAATACTCCCAAATTAGGTTTTGGTTTGTTTATGTACCATATTAGGTTGTTTGTTATGTAGGAACTCAAAGTATAGAGACATTCTTAGGCCAATGGCCTCCTTCTTATTTAACTTAACAGCGCCAAGGTTACCCATTTCTGAAGGTGGGGACGTCAATGGCTACGGCTACCATGCTGTCTCTAGGTAATGCCCAAGCTTCTGGTGCCTCATCTCCCAGTGGATATCACACTTTGTGTTGTGCTGTCTTTTCTAATTCTGAATGAGGAGTTAGCTTTGGGTCTTATTATTGCAAGGAAAGAACTGAAGCTTAGAGTTCAGTTTATCTGAGTTAAAGATTAATTTGAGTAACCCAAACTATGTTGTTTTCAACCTTCACTATTACCCCCCTTAGAAAGAAACTTATATTCCCTTCACTTGGTCTCTCTCCAAAATGAAAAGTTCCTACCCAGGAGTGTCTTGGTCCTTCGTGTACGTAAAGCCCTGCCAGATCCGTATCTATTTCCCATACATGGCTAGAGTCTAGGATGAATCATTTATTATTTATTTCCCAGTACAATATAGCTTTACTGCTTATTTTCAGTAGGGTTTGAGAAGACTCGGGAAATAGAAACAGACCAGCTGAAACAGTTTGACATTTGTATCTGAGCAGAAAAATCCCGACTTACTGTTCTATTTCTTGCATCCCTGGGAATGACTCTAAGAAATGGACTCTTGTGTACAATCACAACAACCATCCTCCCTATGAAAAGCAGGGCTCACTGAGGACACGCACACGCCCCCTGGTCAGCTTTAAACCTGCTCCCTCTGCCTTTTGCTTTCCTGAGGACTGCAAAGAATATTTCAGAACTCTTGCCTACCCATGGAAGCCATCCTTTTGATGACCATGCCTCATATAACCCAAATTTCTGAACTTGAGACCTGTTTAGGCTTGAGGTTGATTTCTGAATCGCAGCTTCTGAGGAAAACACAGAAAACAAAAAAACAAACTCTGATCTCTGAGGGGAGAAGGAAGACATATACTTGATGCCCGGGAATTTTTCCGGAGGCCTCAAGCTTTGTTTTTGCGGAGAAACCTATGACCGCTGATGGCCACTAGGGGCCCCCCGCAGGCTTCTTAAACGCCCGCGAGGCGCCGCGCCTCGCCGCTCCCGCCCCTTCCCGCGGACGCCGGGGGAGACGGCGTTCAGCCTGACGTCAGCGGCCGGGGAGCCTGCTGCGCCCGGAGGGATAGCTAAGCCTCTGAGGAGTGGGGCCTTGTGCTTTCCCTGCCAGCCCAATTTTCAGTTTAAATCATCGCCCTAATGTTATTTTAATGTGCTTTGGGGCCCTAGTGGGTAGAGTGGGTGGCAGGGGAACAGCATTTAACTTCCTTTGGAGTTTGGACCCTGCCTGACGCGTCTCAAGCGCTTGGGTGAATACGAGAAGAGTCTGTAATCCTTGCAGCAGCTAGCAGTTTTGGGGGGCCTTTTCCTTATTTGGTAAACTTCACCGCAAAGTGAAGGTTCTGCTAGCCGCGGAAAAAAAGGTAATGAACGTTTATCAGATGTCTCATATATACCAAGCACTTTACATTCATTAGATTATTTAGTCTTCAAAATAACCTCCTGAGGTTGGGGTTGTTGTCCTAAACGCTCAGATTACCAAGGAGGCATACAGAGAGATTACGCAATTTGCCTGCTGTCACACAGCTGATAGATGACCTACTTAAACCAAGGGTGCGGAACCCGGATCCACAATCTGGGCCGTGCTGTTTGTACTAGATCCCTCAGCCTTCTGGTTTTACTGCAAGAGCTTTCCCAGAGAGGTCTGTTCATTGTTTTACCTGAAGCTTTTAAAGAATGTAACCAAATTCATATCTGTAAAGGTGAAATAGCACTTTTCTGGATAACGAAGTTAAAGCCTAAATTTAATCAAGCAAATGCTTATTAAGGACCTCTTATCCACCAGGCACTGTGCCTAATACGGTTTCAGTTAAAGGCCTCATGTGCTTAATTCAGGTAAGAAAAAAACACTGCTGTTAGGGGATACGTGTTATTTTGACCACGATGATGTAGATTTGCTGTGTCTACGTCAATTAAACAAAGGCGAGAGTGCAATTATCTGATGAATTGCCGCTGAAGGGAAACTCTTGATTCTTTACACTATCAAGTGAAGGGTAGACGGACTAAGCAGCCTCGGAGCTAGGTGGAAAAGCCCTAGTCAAGACAAGAAGCTCAGCAACAGGGAACAAATATAACCGGTGCCGGGTACTGGGTGGGCTCTTTGTAAAGGCTGAATCAGAGTTGGATGATGTTTTTAAAAATGTTGATGGGCCCACAGTGTGTACCCCAGACTCCTGTCAACTGGAGCCACATTCATGTTGCCCTCCAAATGAAAGTGTAAAATCAAAACCCAACCTTAGGCTCGGCGCCTGTGGCTCAAGTGGCTAAGGTGCCAGCTACATACACCCAAGCTGGTGGGTTCAAATCCAGCCCAGGCCCACCAAAAAAACCAAACAAACAAACAAACAAAAAAAAAACAATGATGGCTGCAACCAAAAAATAGCCCAGCGTTGTGGCAGGTGCCTGGAGTCCCAGCTACTTGGGAGGCTGAGGCAAGAGAATCACTTGAGCCCAGAAATTGGAGGTTGCTGTGAGCTGTGATGCTGCAGCACTCTACCCAGGGTGACAGCTTGAAGTTCTAGCTCAAAAAAAAAAAAGACAATAAAACTCAACCTTAGACGCTTCAAATATCAAAATACCCTTTTCATCTTCTGTTTCTACTGATGAGAGTAAGGAGATTACATATTTGCAGGAACCATGTCTCATCCTCAAGCATTACACCTTCTGCCAGTCTAGTTTTAACATCCAGAGATTTCAAACATTTCTGAAGGTAAAATTACTCTAAAGTCCATTAAATGAGGCATCTTCAATGTCCCACCTCTTCTGGAATTGGAGAGAGTTGAATTAGAGGATGAAGGACTCATTACCAAAATATTAATACATATTGTATAATTTTTTAGTCACCGGAAAGCTTGACCATAGTTGTTAGCTCAGGAGAAAATGATAATGATGTAATTTGTCTGTGCTCATGTTACCTTCTCTTCACCCAACAGCCTTTACAATTAATTAACTCTCAACAGTGCCTCATAAAGTAGATAAACCAGTGGGACTCTTTGTAAAAAAACATTAATACCCCTTTGCAAAGGAAAACAGACTATGGAAAGGAAAAAAGAAGATCTGAAAAGGAAAATTCAAAGACAGGGTCTTAATTTCATTTGTGTTCATGGGTAATAGGAAGTGACATCATTTGGTAAGAAAGATGTTTGGAAATTCAGAATTTTGAAAAGAGCAAGGTCAGCCTTTTCTCCTTTGCAAATTTGTAAAGGCAAATAGCAATAATAACATTTACCATTTATTGGGTGCCTGTTACTGACCTGACCTATACTCTAAAATAATTTCTCTTAATGCTTAGAAGTTTGATGTTATTATCCCCATGCATATGAGGAACAAACTTAAAGAAGTTAGATCTTTGTTTACCATCCCACAGCCAGGGAGGTCTGATAGTTCCTTGAATTGCTGGGAAGCTTTGCTAACACTGGTGGTCTCACTGTGTTTTTTCATTGGTGCCTGTAGTCATGGGTTAAGTGACCTTGGCTCAGTGTTGACAAAAAAAATAGCTACAGTTTATTGACTGTCCACTGTGAACCCCAGTCTCTTCACACAAATCATCTCTTAATTTTCACCAAATTATCTGCAAGAAAGTTTTTGTTTTTTCCTTTTCACAGAGGAAAGAAAGTTTCATAGCAGAAAAAACAGGTTTATTTTGCTAGAAAGTGATGGTACCAGGTCCCCGAGACAGAGCTTCCATAAGTGGAAGCCTATGTTCTTCCACCTCCCAGGTTCCTTTTGAGGACAGCACCAAATGCTGACGTGCCTGTCCAGGACTCAGTGAAAGGGAGATAGGTGCATAGTCAATGCCCTTGTATGAATCAATTCTTCCTGGGCTTCAGGGGAGTCAGTCCCAGCTCCTTATTTTCTTTGTCATCTTCCATTTCTTAGTTAGAGACCCTAAATATGTATCTTCTATTTGTGACTCACTCTGTTTTTCTCTTTTGCTCATTATTAATAAAAATAGCTGACAAAACAAACAGTAGGACAGCCTACAAAATATGAATGAACAACACATACCCACAGTGTATCCTTTTTTTGTTTTGTTTTGTTTTCTTTCCCATTTTAGACACTTTGGGTGGTTAGCAAAATCTACCAGAATATATCTTACTTATTTTCAGGATCTGTCAGAAAATTGTTATGTTGTCTTGGATCTTGGGCCTGCTGTTTAGCCCACACCCTTGTTTGGCATGAGGTGAGCCTGGGAATTAGAGAATAAACAGTTTCTTGTATAACATTTCCATAGAGAGGAAGTTATTATATGACACCCAAATGGAGAAATTCTACTTCTTAATCCAGGATGACTCAAGAGGCCAAAGCTCTCCTTTCAAATCTGCAACCATGAGCCTCCATTTTCTCACTGGCATAAGCATCCTGGTTTTCATCCTTAATTTTCTGAGTTTATTTATTTGTGGTCTTCTCTCCCATGAAGCTATAAACTTTATAATAATGAAGACCAAGTTTCCTAACTGGTTTTCAGTTAAGGTTGGTGGGAAAAATATTAATAAGATAAATAAAGTGGATATGAGATTAAGTACCTTGTAAGGAATTTGGGCTTTATGTTATAGTTCAGTGGTTATTAACCTTTTTTTTTTTTCCATCTCAGCACATAAGGGATGTGATACATCTACCAGCAATTACTTATCCTCTTCTTTAGAGTGTGTGTGTGTCGGGGAGAAAGGCAGCCACGAGACATCCATGTAGTTAGAATTTCCAAATGGAGGTATCTAGTTTTTAGAAAAAAAGAAATCTCTGAGCAGTTTATGAAAAACGTCCTCCCAGCCCCCACTACCCCCACCGTCACCACCAGGGGCAGTGGAGAGAGTGAAGAGTCACTGAAATTTTTGAATGGGAATAAGGAAAGATGAAGAAGCATTTATGGAATGACATTATTCAGGTGTGCTAAGTTGGAAGTGGGCATGAAATAAGAAACAGGAGGAAATTATAGTCACTTTATTCTAATACTGTGTTAACCTGAGCTATGTTGTGGTTACAGGGCTGGAAAAAAGGGGTGCATATGAGAAATACAAGGAAGGCAGAACTAATAAGAGGAAGAGTTATCACACTTAGAGATCTGCGCTTCACTGATGGGGTAAGAGTGATCCTATTAACAGATACAGGGTACTAAGCTTTAAAAGCCAGTTTAGACAGAAGAATGTTGAGTTTTCACTTCCCTGAGTTGGCACCAGTTAGAATTAACTATTGTTTTATTTTCGTTTTTGCAAATACTAATAATTCTGGTGTCAAGCATTTCCTGCTCCAAATATTTATTTGGGGAGACTGTTTAGTTTGCTGGGTACAAATAATTTGATGGTGTTCCAGCCTGTCTTTATACATGTTCCTTCCTGTCTGAATTAAGTCCCTGTTTTTATCTACCATGAAATCTTTCTTTGTTGATGCTAATGTGGGAGAGCTTACACCTCCCAGAAATCTGTGTGAGTGATGACAGTGTGAACAGATAGAATTAGTCAAATTCTCTGTAGTTTCAATTCATGTTTCTAGACAAGTTTCAATAGCTCAAACCTAGTGTTTTTTTCTTTTCTTTTATGGGGAAAATGTGCTATGGCTTAATGTGGTAGATACTCTCCAAAGATAGCTGTCAAATTCTCCCTTCCTTTATGCATATGCTGCTTTTTTCCATCCAGAGGTTGGTTCTGTTTCTCTTTCCCTGAATCTTGACTGCTTTGTGACAGTAGTTTACCAACAGAAGGTTGGAAAAGCAAAGCTCTGCCAGTTCTAGGCTTTGCTATTACAGGGCCAGGCAGTGTCTGCTTTTGCTGTCTTGAACCCTAGCTGCCATGTTGTATGGTTTCCTAACCTTAGTTGGCCTTCCTGCCACAGCAGAAGGTCATGGGGAAGGACCCTTAGAGTGAAGAAAGAAAAGGCATGTGAGAGAGAACCAAAATGTCCTAGCCAAGAGCCAGCACTGTGAGCCCTGGATGCAAGCCTGGCCCTTCCACTGGCTGAATGTATCACATGGAGCAAAGAAACTGCCTTGTCAACCCACAGAAATCTGAGCGATAATAAGTTGTTTGAGCCACTAAGAGTTAGAATGGTTTGTTAAATAGTGGTTGATAACTTACCCAGTTATATACTTAAAACTCCTTTTTATCATGTAATGATTAATAAAATAAATATAAGTTATAAGGCATGGTAATAAAACAAGCACTTAAGTGAGCTCCCCATGTAAGAACTAGAAAATTTCCAGAACTATTGAACAAGTGAACCTGTGGCCCAATCAGAGATGATCACTACCCTCAATCTGTATTGATTCTTCCCTTGCTGTAAAAAAATAGCATCATCATTCATCTGCTGTCAAATAATACAATGATTTATTAAAGTAGGCATCTTTAGAGAAAGCTGTGTTCTGAGCCCTATCTCTTTGCTAATCTCCTAAGGGGAGGGCTGTGGTGGGATCACAGCTCCTTCTCCAAGAACTGTGAGTGAGAGACTTTAGGTGACCCTGAAGGGTAGCCAAAGGGACTCTGGCAGCAAGAAGCCAGAGGTAGGTCAGAGGTGAGTCTGAGATTCTCAAGGGTTGGTACAGGAAAATCAAGTGAGTAACCAGAAGAGAGATGCATAAGCTGGGTCAGGGCAACTGCAGGTCCGAGTGTCCAGGGATAAAACATCTCTGAAGGGTCCACAAGAGCCCCCACAGTTTGCTTTAAACATCTGCCAGGCCCAGAGGCCCAAAGGCAACTCATGATCATATTAGTCCAAGAAACAACTTTCTTATACTCTTTCATCATCTCTCGCCCTATCCTCTAACTTCTTCTAACTCAAAATGTGGTTCTAGGAACATGAGCATCATTTGGCAGCTTGTTAGAAATGCTGAAACTCAGACCCCACCCCAATCTATGGGATCAGCTGCATTTTAACAAAATCTCCAGGTGATTGTGAGGAGCATGGTAAACCCAAGCTGGGATTCCCAAACTAGTAGAGATCTGATGGGGAAAGCTTCCTGGGAATAAGAAAAGTTAACACTTCCTCACTTGAAATAACTGACCACATCTCAGAGGGAAAGTGGGTGATGAAAGTAAAGTTGCATTTTATTTACCACCCCCCATGTTGTGCATGTTCAAAATATTGGAGACAGGCATTTGATAAAGGGTAGTTTACTTCTTCCATTTGCTGCTTTCAGTTGGTTCTCAATAATGTGGTCTGCTAGAGTCACCTGGGCTGCTGTACTTTAGAGCTAATGATTTGGACATACCTGCATTTTACAAAAGACCCTGCAGTGACCTTTATGGTTGCTAACTCTGAGGGTGACTGACCTAGCATTCCCTGGGCCCCCAAACTTTGGCCTGTAGTTGCTATCCCTTTCTCATCCCAGTGTTCCCTTATCATCCTAAACCTGGTCACATGAGAAACCAGGAGAGGGAGCAGGGCCAGCAATGAGGGAAGGACGCAGGGAATTCCATCCTGTCACCAAATGAAGGCCATTACCCTCAATCTTGCCCCCTCTTTCATTCTTTTGCTTTGTGCCACATAATCCCATCCTATCATCCCAGACCACCTGAATTCCCTGTCTCATGACCTTCTGATGGGCTTAACACAGACCAGGGAGCACAACTTGAGAATGGGGTCAATCCACTTGCCCTGCTGAAGTTTTGGGGTGTGGCCAGCTCGCCCAGCTGAGGCGGTGTTGATGGGTGAAGATGTGTTCTCATGCCCAGTTGGAATGCTGAATAAATTTGGTTCCAGTAACTCACTGAGTATTTTTACTTACACTTGAGTTCAGGTCTGTGGACAAGTCTGAGAAAAGGAGTAATATTGATAATGGTTTTTAGTGGGAAAAAAAAATCTTTGATTATTAATTTGGAAGGTTTTAACCTATTTTTAAAGTCTCAGACTGGTAAAAGACTGAAACTGAACCTGTACCTCTTACCAAGTATAAAAGTTAACTCATGCTGGATGAAAGATTTAAATCTAAGACATGAAATAATAAAAATCCTAGAGCAGTGGTTCCCAACTTTCCAAATGCTGTGGCCCTTTAATATAGTTCCTGTGGGTCGTGCCCCACAGGTCGAGAACTGCTGCCCTAGAGGAAAGTGTGAGAAAAACTCTTAACAATATTGGCTTTGGGAAAGAATTCATGAAGAAGACTCCATTGGCAACTATAGCAAAAACAAAAGTAAACAAATGGGACCTGATGAAGTTAAAAAGCTTCTGCATAGCTAAGGACACAATCAACAAAGCAAATAGACAACCTTCAGAATGGGAGAAGACATTCACCTGTTATGAATTAGATAAAGGGCTAGTGACTAGAATATACAAAGAACTCAAGCAAATCAACAGAAAAAGGGCAAATAACTCCATCAATCAATGGGCAAGCATCATGAACAGAACTTTCCCAAGAAGACAAATGGTCAACAAACAAATGAAAAAAATGCTCATCATTCCTAATCACCAATAAATGCAAATCAAGACCACTTTGATAGATCACCTAACACAGCAAGAATGGCCCACATCACAAGGTCCCAAAGCTGCAGATGCTGGTGCAGAGAGAAGTACATATTGTTAGCGGTATGGAGAATCCTTAAAGAACTAAAAGTAGACATCTCATTTTATCCTGCAATCCTTTTAGTAGGTATCTACCCAAGAAAAAAAAAAATCATTTTACCATAAGGATAGTTGCACTCAAATGTTTATAACAGCTTACCTCACAATGGAAAAGATGTGGAAACAACCCAAGGTCTCATCATCCCATGAATGGATTAATAAAGTAGGGTATATGTATACTTTGATGGAGACTTCGCATCTTTTCTGTTTACCTGGATGGATTCCCCTAAGCATCTCAGGAATGGAAAAGTAAGCATAACATGTACTCAGTGCTAATCTGCAAATAGTAGATCAACAACTACAGGCCAACATGAGAGAAAAGCATAATTAAATTTAAGACGGGGAGAGGGGGAGAGGCTTGGTAAGTTCCCACATATTAAGTACAATACAGGGGTATATGGCACACTTTCTGGGTGAAGGACTCAACTACAACTCAGAACTTTACCTTACAAATACAAATAATATAACCTAATTGTTATGTATCCTCGTATTAACCAAAAGTTTTTAAAATGAAGAAAAAGGGATTAAAATACGAAAATAAACTATAATACTGATGAACCTTGAAATGATATTAAAATACATTAAAAATCACTGAGTTGTACACCTTCAATAGGCCGATTGTAAGATGTCAATGATATCTGTAAAGCTGTAACATAAAAAAAAAGGGACTGCTTTTGTTGTGGTGTGTCAAAGCTTACAGAAGGTCAGACGAATCAGGCGAATGTGTTCATTCTTTGGGATGTGATAAGTGTCTGTGGAAACAAAAGAAGCTCACAGACATCTCAATAACACCTATGGATGCCTCCACCAGGCATTTGGCTACTCTGAATATTCCATGGCATTAAATTGGCCAGAAAGACCAGCTGTCATTAAAAGTGCATTTTATGTTTCAAGTGTAATTCACATTTGTAAAAAGGATTCTAAAATCAAATGGGTTTTTAATCATTTGTTTGAAACAGGCATTGGGATAGGCTGTGGGGGAATTAGATGGTAGAAGGCAATGAGCCCAGGGAGGGCCCTGCTGGGACAGTGTCCGAGCTCCTCCTGGGAAGAGCTCACCCCCAAAGAACAGGACTCCATAGTCTGCATGCTTCTGAGGGATTGCCACAAACCTGGTTGCTGTCAGGGACAAAGCCAAAGGCAGAGTGATGTCAAGCCCCATCACCTAGAATGTCTTGCTGCTGACATTAACAAAGGATGAAAATGTCACTTTCACATACTTACTGCAGGTGTTAAGAGGGCGTCTTGGTTTCTTTTTTTTTTTTTTTAATTTTTTTCATGAGTACCTCACATACATACAGATGTCAGTTCTCTTTAAGAACACTGGACAAATGTTTGTTCATTAGTGAAGGTTATTTGAATCCTATATCTAGCCTTAAACAGAATTTGGGAAGAAGCAATTTGGAAACCTTGGTTTTGGAAATTGTGATACTTCTTACGTATAATAGAAGTATGGATACTGCATTTGAATGAAACAACACATATGTGGACAATTGTAACATATGCTTGAATATTTATAAGATATTTCTTCACTAAGGCAATGTGGTTTAGTGAAAGAAACATGCATTTTAGAATGAGATGGAGATATGTATACATTCTGATTTAAGTTAAGTATTCTTAGGCAGATCATTGGCAGTCTGTTTGAAATTTTCATCTACAGAATAGAAATAATGATAGCTGTCTCACAAGGACTCTTGTGAGGATTAGATAATTTAACAACATGTAGCACACATCTGTACATAGTAAGGACTCAATAATATTTAACACACTGGGTATTTAGTTTCCCTGTCTAACTCCATGTTCATATATACAGTAAAATAAAGGATTTTTTTTTTATTGTTGGGGATTCATTGAGGGTTCCAGATGTGTCACACACTGAAACCTCAGCCCCCCTCCCTCCCCTCTCTCTGCTCTGCCTTTCCCCCACCCCTTCCCTCCTTCTCTCTCTCTCTGGTCCTTAAAAAATAAGGAACTTATTTTTTTATCACAGTCAGTTAATTGTGGTCAAAATATTAGGAGTGTTTCGAGTACAGAATTTTATCTATGATGATGACCTGCTTCTGTGGGCTGATACAATACCTTTCTGTGGTATTTCTTATTAAAGTAACTGCATTTCTTGACTGATTTCCCAGCATGGAATGAAAAGTCACGTTAAGACATAAAGGAATGGCTCAGCGCCTGTGGCTCAATCAGCTAAGGCGCCTGCCACATACACCTAAGGTGGCGGGTTCGAATCCCCAGCCCAGGCCCGCCAAACAACAATGATGGCTGCAACCAAAAAATGGCCTGGCTTGTGGCGGGTGCCTGTGGTCCCAGCTACTTGGGAGGCTGAGGCAGGAGACTCGCTTGCGCCCAGGAGTTGGAGGTTGCTGTGAGCTGTGATGTCATGGCATTCTACCCAGGGGGATAGCTTGAGGCTCCGTCTCAAAAAAAAAAAAAAAAAAAAAGACATAAAGGAATAAAGAAGTTTCCCTGAATTGTATGTAAGTCTGAAAAATAACAAAGAAGAGAGTAAGAGATACTGGAGTGAATGAAAGTTTACTCCATTTTTTCCTATACCTCAAATAAAGCTGAATTCTATTGTTTTTTACTTGAGAGTTTTATAGAAAATAAAAAAAAAAAATCCCCAAATAATAACATAATAGAAGTTGTAAGACTTGGGAAATCATAGCATTCTTCATATCCAGGTCTGTGGATCCTGACTCCTCTGCTGAGATGGTATGTGGAAACCTCATTGTCCCTTCCCCTCTACTTCTAGTTTTGAGAGTATTTTGAAACTTACCAAATCTTACCTCTCCATTCTGTCACCTGACCACCTTTGTCAATGGCTCCTCTCTCCAGTTCCTACAACAGGAATAACAGAGCAATAGGCTTCTGGTCTCATGTGGGGAACCTACGGGCTTGTAGGTCATGACTATACATTGTGTTGAGTTTATGCTCCACACATCCATATGAATCTCATGCGAATTCAATTCTCCTTTAAAATACAGTAGTTTACCACCTCTCTGCACTGACCACCTCCTTAAGTTGACCTAATTCTCATAGACTGGACATGCACTACCTGTCCATATCAGTATAGTAGGCCTAGTTCCTTATGTTGACCACCTCATATGTTGACCAGTTAGTCCCTTGGGTGGTCAACTTATACAGGTTCTACTGTATTTATGTTTATATGTTGTAACATTCATTTATTTAAGAAGACTGTATTAAAGAAGAATTATATGGTGGCTTTGTACTGTGTCAGCTTCACTAAAAAGGAAGTTTTGTTTTCCAGAATTCACATCCCCCTATATTTCAGGACCAGGGTTGTCCATAAGAGAAATCTGCATGAGATTTGGGAGATAAAAAAGAACCACAGCCACCTTTCTGTGCTCTGAGATTTGATGCAGTGTGCCAGTCAGGGTGGTAGCTTGTGCCTGTTGTCACTCTGATCTGCTTGGCCTATCTGGGTGGCCAGGTGGGCACCACCTGGGTCAGCAGCTTCTCTAGCTCTTGCTGGTTTATCCACTTCAAGTTTTCTATTTCCTGCCTCTATGTCAATGGGTGTTAGTTTCACCTGTGTTGTCGAGGTTGGTGGAGCTGAGAGACAGATGCTGGTTCTGGTATATCCTTGCTCTACCCAGCTTCACATCCAGCTGTCTTCCCCAAATATTGTCCCCACTTATCTACAACAACCTTTAGTGCCACATGCAGAGAAAACATTCAGTTCCTTTATTTCATGTCACACATATTGGTTCTGCTTCTCTGTTTGACCCATGCGGCCTCTGATGCAGCCTACATATGTCAGATACCAGGCTGGAATTTGGGGATAATAATGGTGAGCCCGTTAAGTCCAGGCCTCTTCTAAAGTCTAGTGTGGGATATTATTATTATAAAACAAAAGGAATAATGTGCTATTTTTACTTTTCTGTCAAGCTGATGGTGTTTAATAATACCTTTATTTTTATAGCACTTTTCAAAGACCTTTCTTGTTATTTAATTACTGTTAGAACATCTTTAAAGCTGCAAAGGAGACTAAGCAGGGATTTAAGGCCACACCTACCTTAAGGTCACACAATTTGTGAATGGCAGAAACTTAATCTTCTGGTTCACATTCCAGCATTTGTTTTAATGCAAAAGTTATAAAAATAAATGAAATGTCTTACTTTCATGGAGCAAATATTGCTATCAGTGTGTGGATATATTACTAACCCAGAAAAAAAAGAATAACATAAATGAGATCTAGTGAGATCTTGGCACCATGCTTTCAAACCATGTTGGATTTTTCAGCTTTCAAACAGTTATCTTGATGTCAAGTAGATGTGATCATAGGAATACAAACAAATAAAATGTCAGTTGTCTTGGTGACCTTTCCTTTGATGCTAAGCTCCCTATAATAGGCATCTGCAGGTATCACTTTTAGACCGTGTCTTTCATGGTGTGGCAGGAGAGATGCTGAGATTTGTACTGATACTTTCACTGGATGAGATCATCTTCAATTTATCTACACAGGTGCATGGCTGTGCCGATACTTCTGCCAGTTATGCCACCTAGATGGATTGTGACAAAAAGTGATTGACAACATTTCCTCCAGAGCCTAAGAACAGCTGAGAGGGTTGGACCAGTAATCCAGCTAGCTCTGGATTCTGTCGCTGTCTAAGAAATTAAAAGTTGGGTTATTGCCCTTTGTAATGTCATTTCTTAAGAGTCAGCGTATAAGTATACCATCCTTAATGTGTTAATATACTGCTACTTCGTGAAATTAAACTCCATGCACAGTAATATAGATAAAAGTAAAAGTCCCCTGTTCTTTCCCTCTTCCTACTTCCCAAAGTTAATCATTCTCAAAAAGTAATATATATGGCCAAGCACAACGGCTCATGCCTGTTATCCTAGCACTCTGGAAGGCAAAGGCTGGTGGATTGCCTGAGCTCAGAAGTTTAAGACCAGCCTGAACAAGAGTGAGACCTTGTCTCTACTGAAAATAGAAAAAAAACTAGCTGGGCACTGTGGCCGGTGCTTGTAGTTCCAGCTACTTGGGAAACTGAGGGATGAGAATTGCTTGAGCTCAAGAGTGTAAGGTTGTTGTGAGCTATGATGATGGTATAGCACTCTACCCAGGGTAACCCAGTGAGACTCTGTCTCAAAAAAATGGTTATATATATATTTTTTTTTTGACATTTTTAAGACTTTTCATTCAATAAGTATTTATTGAGTTTCTACTAATTACCAAGCACTATTCTTAGTATTGGAATTAGAGCAGTGAAGAAATTGGATAAAAATAATCATCTAGTTTACATTTAGACACAGCAATATATACATATGTGTTAGCTAATATAGGTAAATACCTATCACAAATGGACTCTAAATAGTTAATAGTTAAAATTATAGAAATTTATTTCTTGCAAATGTATCATGACTAGGGTATGAATAGTCACTCAGGTACTCAGAAATATAGCAGCTCTCTTTCAGAATAGTGGTCTAAACTCTATTTTGGTCACCTGGAAGGGGCCATGGAGGAGAAGATGGGGAAGATTGTGATGAGCTGGACTTGGGGGTTAAATCACCATACCCCCACTCATACTTAATTGGCTGGGACCCTGCGATCTTATCACACCATTAGCTACCTGTGTGACTTTGGGCAAACTAACATCTCTGTGTCTCAGATTCTGCATCTATGAAGTGCGTATAATAAAAATATGTACTTCTAGGACTGTCCTATTGATTGTATTATATCATACACATAATGCCTTTTAAGTAGCTCCTGCCACAAAATAAGAGCAATGAACATTGGGCAGGGAATATAGTTTACTTTGTGGCAGGAAGAAGTAGGGTATATGCATTTTAGTAAGACAGTGTTTTTGCTTATCAGGTCTAAGATTTTTTTCTTTGTACAAGTAGGATCAAATTCTAACTACTGTTCTGGAACAGTTTTTAATATATTCCAAATTTTTTTCAGTGTTAAAATTATAAATCTATCTTTTTAAATAGCTATTTAGTATTTGCCTCCATTCCATATGAATGTACTATAATATATTTAACTCTATTGATTGACATTTAGGTGGTTTCTAGTTTTTATGTTATGAACAAAGCTTTAATGAATATTCTTCTTCACAGATTGTGGTTCATATCTACAGTATATGCTGAAAATTCTTGGAAGTGAAATTCTTAACTTGTGCTGTTGTTAAAAACTTTAGAATAGTTCAATTTAATGGAGTTTCATTCCCAAATTGGGCAGCCAACCAGAAGAGGTATAGAGAGCTCAGTTTGGCAAGAAGATCAGGAGGCATTCATAGACATAAAAGGAAGTGAAGTACAGAAATAGCTGGATTGGCTACAGTTGGAGGTTTGCCTAACTTGGACATGGTCCATGGTTGGCAGCCTATGATTGGCTGAAGCTCAGCTGCTGTGATTGGCTGAAACAGCCACTAGTTACTGATACTCGTGATGCATTCCTAAATTAGGCTTTTAGTTTGTTTACTACTAACTTAGGTAGTAGTTTGTTATGTAGGAACTCAAGGTATGGAGGTATCCTCAGGCCAAATTTAGTTCATGGGAACATTTGGCTACCAAGCACAGAAAAATTAGTCTTTTGTGAGGTCTTATTGATGAATCACAAGTCCAATCTTATCATCATTACATTATCTATTATAAACCAAAGTAAGAGAAATATTAAAACTGGTTTAAAACTTTTTTTCAGGAAAAACAGTTTAATTTATAGGGAGATAATATTAATAATAGCTGTTATATGTTAAGTGCCCATTTTATTTCTATTCCTATAGCCCGTGTCTGAAACACTTAACAGATGTTATTCACTTAACAGATGATAAAACTAAAGATCAGAGAATTTAATTGTCTCAAGTGACATAGGAATTTTATGGCAGAGCTGCTACTTGGACTCAGTTGCATCTAATTCCAGAATCCTTTTTCTATATGAGTCAGTCTCCAAAAGAAGAAAACCATTGCTCCTCAGGGCTCATTCCCCCATTAAATGGGATTAGAGCTTGAACTGACAGGCCCTTACCCCTTAGTGTGGGTGGTTCCTACTCTGCCTCCATTTTCATCTCACCCTACCCTCTCCAAAGTGGGCAGGAGCCCTGCTCAGTCAGCACCCTGCACCCTGGTACTCACACTTCACAGTATTTCCCCCACTCTGCTGAGATGGCTTCTTCCTTTGTTTCATCCACTGGTTGTGAGTTTCTCTAGGTGTGATCTATAGAGAACCTGTATAGAAATTAGCTGGGATACAGGTTTAAAACATGCTGAACTGAATTTAACATAGTTCTCTAGGCACTTTTATGCACAATAATATTTCAGAACCCCTTAGCTTTTTGAGGGAGGAACTGTCTTATTCACTGCTATTTCCAGGGGGTCTGACATTTACTGAGTACTGATTAAATATTTCTTAAGAAAAAATAATGAACCAGGACATAGTTCCTAAACAAAACCTCGCCCATGTCTGTATCCTTGGCACCTAGCATGTATTTGGGACACTGTAGCAGTTCAATAAGTGTTTCAAAAAAAAAAAAATGAGTGAGGAGAGGGCAAGGAGTTGAAAGAATTAGGTTCTAGTTGGGGTCATTATGTACAAATTCGGTGACCTTGGGAAATTCACAAAACCTCTCTAAACTGGAATTTCCACATTAAAGAGAGGAGATAATAATACTCATTCACACGTCTCAGAGCCCATTGGGGATACCAAATCCTTAAATGAAATTATATGTGTATAAATGACATAACACAACGTCTGGCCGAGAGCAGCTGCTGAATTAAACGGTGTCCATTGTAATGATGATAGCAATGCCTGTAATAATGTTTCATAAAGCTCCATGCAGATATTAAGTGTTATAATTAATCTCATAATGTATTTAATCAAGCAGCCTGCACAGGTAAATTGTGATTTGCTTTGCCCATTAAATAGGTGGTTTCCAGGAGCACCAGCAGGTGGTGGTTGAAGTGGCAGAGGTGAATTTCTTCCTCTACTGCTTACTCTCTGTGGTCCAGCAGAAAAGGCTTCATGCTAGGACAGTATCTGGACAGACTCGTGAAGGTGCTGGCATCCTGCCCGGAGGAAGCAGCTGTCTTCTTGGCCAGCCCTTCTAGAGCACCATAAAAGGCAGGGCTGGTCAGGTTGAGAAGGGAAGGAGCTGACAAAAGCAGAGAGGCCTGACAAGTAATCTCCATGGGCTTCTTGCCCTGTGGGGAAAATAAAAGAGAAATTTCACATGAAGAAATCAATTTCAGGTCCTGGTTTTTGATATTTTGCCAGTTTAGGGGTTTTATCACCCTTCCACTGACAAATTGCATTTTGATTCACTTCAAAGGGCTTTTCCATTAAAGCAACAAATAACTGGGGCTTAAGGGAGCCCTTGTGTCTGCTGTACATTTGCAAAGCTGCTCTGTGGGTCTCCATGGAAGATCTAGGTTTAATGGATTTTATTGCTCAAAGTGAGCTTCATGTTTTGAGATCAGTATTTAGCAGTATCGGAGGATGACAAAATTGTCTGAAGGAAGAAGTTTGCAGTGTACATATTTCAGCACTAAGCAAAGTCTGGTAGTTGAAGAAGAAAATTAATAGGGAAGAAAATGAAAACCTAGGGGGGAAAAATCAATCAAAAAATTAAGCAAATTCCTGCAAATCATGCAACATAACTATCAAAGAAGTAAATGTTAATTAGTTGATATAGCATATACATTTTTATCTGGGAAAATTTACCCCGCAAAATAGCTGCAGTCTACAGCTATGTTCTATGTTGAGTGACATTGTTCCACTTGTCAAGTGGCTTTGGAAGAGGAACAGGCAACATGTCTCAGAAAGGTATTGGTAGAGGCTGGCCAGTGACCTATTACCGGTGTGGCCTGGCTTAAGGAGATGTGCTAGCTAATTAGATTCTCACTCTTGGGAAAACGTGTGCACAGAAGACAGCTGGCAGTTGGTGTTTAGTGCGACTCAGGAAGTAAATCTGAGCATGATGTGGCCATCACAGCTATGTGTGAACAAACTTGAAGCAGGTGTACGGGGAGGCCACAGTGTCCCCAAAAGCAGACAGAGTAGGTTTTGTTACTTATAGTTTCCCAGTTCAGGACCCCAGGAGGTTGAATGTTCTTTGCTCTTAGATTGCTCCAAGATTCCACTCTGTATGAACCTCCCTTGCTTCCTCAGATAAGTGTTTACTCCTTTTAGCCAACAGAAGTCTAATTAGAGCAGCCCTATCTTGCCCACCCCCCTAACCTCATCTCATCCTTTCCTTCCCTTGCTTTTTGACCTTCACACATTTGAGACACATGCTCTTGCCTTCTTCCAGTCAACTGTGTCTTTATTCCCTTTGCTTGGAATGGGAGGCTTGTAAATCAACAAGCACAATTTGACAAACTTTTTTGCATTAATTTATATATAATTGTGAGATAAACAGATAATAGATATAGAAATATTTGCCCGAGTAAACACGGTTGCACATGTGAACATTTGGCACTATTGGTGGGAACCACTGGAGGCAGGCAGCTGTCCAGAGTGAAAGCTTACAATTGCTCACTGGCTGATATACAAAATCCAAATGTGACATGTGAAAAATGTTTTGGGTGCTATTGTTTCAATGTTTAGTTTGTTTGAAAGTTCAATGTACAAAATCACACATACCTAAGGCTTTGTGTGTCATGTTAACCTGACATGGAGCAGTTCTCTTTGTATCAACTTCATACTTGGATTTCCTATAAAGAGCAGTGATTTGTCTAGAAAACATCTCATGTCTGTGTATGGGTAGCAAAGCTGTACTCACCAGAATGTTTAGATTTATTATTGATGCATTATTTTCTCTTTTGCTTAGGAATTCACCTTATACAGAAGGCCTACGAAGTAATTTTGCATCTCATTTCATAACATCTCTTGCTACTATCTTGTCCTTGAGCCAGACAGATGGAAAAGACCATTTTGCAGGTAGGGCTCAAGGAGTTAAATGCTTTTCTAGAGTTAGAATGAGTGAGAGGCAAACACTAGTAAGAGTGATCCCATTTTATCAATCTAAACCATTATATCAAAAAGGTAAAATAAAAAATCCATGCAGAATTTGCAAAGAAATTGAAAAGCCGGAGTTTGTCCCCATAATCCAACACCTAAAGGATATAAAAAAGTTAATGCTGAAAAAAGAGAGTGACAAAATATTTTTGTAGTTGTTGGGGGTATGATATTTCCCTTCACTTTCTCTTGAGGGGTGGAGGGGAGAGGTGTTCCTTTTTATCTTGTCTAATGAGGATGGCTTAAAAGGGGACTGAATGCAGACTTCTATATGTCTCCTGGAATTTGGGGACACACTGGTTGACTTTACAGTGAAGAAGGCAAAGGGACTGCTCATTATAGCAGAGTGAGGACAGTGGGTAGTGAGGGCACGGTTTGGTGTGGAAATGATGTATGAGTCCCTATTAGCTGGGCGACCACTACAGAAGGTAGCCAGGTGAAAGCTACATAAAGCCCCTTCCAGAGAGGAAAGCCAGCCAGAATGAGGAGACCAGGGTAGTAGGAATCTCAGCTCTACCACTCTGGGAGGGAGGGAGGAAATAGAAGGCAGAAAAAGTTAGCTGGAAGGTGTACCACACCTGAGGAAATGATGCAGTTGGAAGTTCAGCCCTGACTATCCACTATGGTCAGAAAGTACCAATGCTGGACTGTAATAGAACCACTCTAGAAAGACCTTTGTTCTCCCTCCCAACTTCCTTGCTAGCCTGATCCAATGGAGAGGGATACTACTGAAATGGGATGGTAGATGCAAGAGAAGGATGGACCCCACTTCAGGTATAATTAGGTAATAGAAATTTATTGATAATTTGGACACCTGCAGGCGGGCTGGCACACCATAAGGGCGTGCAGCAGCCCTGAGTGGCAGGTGAAGGGCTCTTTTATACCATGCTCAGCAAGCTAGCACAATACAGAAGCCAGTCACAGCAGTTAAAGCAGGGGGTCGCAAGGTGGGGGGACATATTGGCTCATAATCACAAGACATAGCACAAGTACATTACTTCATGATTATAAGATGGGGTATGTCATAGGGGTTTACACAATCCAAGGTGGAAGTACATGGTAACTTAGACATTAACTCATAGTTCAGGGGTACAAATTGGATAACACTGGGGCTTAATTTAGAATCCAAGCCCTCCCTTCCTTCCTTTCTTCTCTTCAAGCTTCTTCCCAGAACTTAACTTCCCCTCCCTTGTTGGGGGGGGGGCTGAAGCTAAGAGTAATTCTTTTTACAAGTATAAAGAGTTTGTTGCCTTTCTTACTAGTCCTGGGGTTTAGGGGATGGGGGCTCGGTTATTACACTATGGCAAATTTTAGATGGGGAATGGAGCACATTGACCAGGCATCTCACTCCCCTCCCTGCTACAGGTTTCTGCCTGAAATAAACTTGAGCTAATGGAGAGAATTAAGAGTATCACATTAAATGGGATTGTTATTCTGTCTCCCAGTAACTGAAAAAACCATATGACCCATTCAAGTTTTTATCCATAGACAAGAAGAGAGTGAAAAAGTTTGCAGGGGGGTATTTGTAATAAAGAATAGATTTGGAGTCTTCACCTTTTTGAATTCTATTTGTTCAGAATAATAGTTACATATATCAAATTACATATAGCATAATAGTTGAATGTAAAATATAAGCAATAATGCATATAGTTTAATAATACATATTTTTTATTGGCTTAGGGACCATACTTTGAAACCCATTCACCTAGACCACAGTTTGACTTATTTCCCCCTCATACATAGAGCTCTGCTTGTCTCCAAATCTGGGTCCTGGAAATTCATTTCAGGTGTCCTTAGTTTTAAGGATTTCTGTTTGTTCTGCTTATAGTCATTGTTATCATTTCTTGGGTGGCCTGTGGCTCAAGGAGCAGGGTGCCGGCCCCATATACTGGGGGTGGTGGGTTCAAACCTGGCTTTGGCCCCAAACTGCCAAAAAAAAAAACAAAAAAAAAAAAAAAACCTTCTCATTTCTTTTGCCAGTACTTCTATGGCCTGTTAGAATTCTATGAATTTTGAGTGTTTTTCCTACCCAGGGAAAAGGATGAAATATTTTTTAGTTGAATTTTTCTTTTGAGATACAGATGCAGTATGGTGTTGGCAGCCAGCACTTTTTTGAAGATTTTCCCATTAGTCAAAGAAGTAAAGCAAAACAAAGCAAAGATTTTTCTATTATTTACCTCCCAGGATACCTTCTAGAAGCCACTGTGTAGAAAGAATCACCCAGCTGCATGTACAGCCAACACTGTTCATGGGGTGGTAAAATGTAACTTTTTTTCATTTAATTTTCTCTGCCAGCTATGGTTAGCTCCTTTGGGAGGAAAAGGATACTTTTTTCCAATGAATGTTTGTTTTACACAAGCATGGGCACATATATCAAAGATTTCCCTCAAACAAGGACACCACAGATACAAGTCTCACTTAGGTTTTAAGATATTCCAGATTATGCAACTTCTAAGTCTTCTTGTTTAATATCACAAGGTCAAGTGTCTCACTGCTCAGTTAGGCTACTCACCTGAACCATCACTCCAACCTCAAGTGGTGTGTCCTTGTGCAGTAGTATACTTTCTAAGGGATGACAGTCATCACTGTGTTAAGGTGTCAATGTGTATTTTCTACCTATAGAGATTATACACAGATGGCAGATTGTGGCCATCTTGCAAATACATTTCTATAATCATTTTTACAGATGGGAAATGCAAGGATGAAAAAGGAAAGCAGTGTTTCTAAAGCACAAGAAATATGTTCAAACATCTACCTTCCCCCAAACAAACTTGAACAACTTTGCATCAGATCTTGGCATGTGCTTTTTTGGTTTCCATGGCTTTTTCCATACCCAATAACTTTCTTTTCTGATTCTAGCAATTACCACTATGTATTTCACTTACTAGTCAAGAAATTATACAGGATGGTGTGGTGACTCACACTTGTGATCACAACATTTTGTGAGCCCAAGGCAGGAGGATCACTGTAGAACAGGAGTTCAAGATCAGCCTGGGCAACAGAGCAAGACTCTGTCTCTTGAAAAAAACAAAAAAGTTAGCCAGGTGGGGTGACACACACCTGTAGTCCCAGTTACTGGGTAGGCTGAGGTGAGAAAATTGAGCCCAGGAGTTCAAGGTAGTTGTGAGCTGTAATCACACTGCTGCAATCCAGCCTGTATAACAGAGTGAGACTCTGTCTCTAAAACAAATGAACAAACAAAGAAAAGTCAAATACAAATAGGAATAACTTTAATGAAGTTATGATAATTATGTTGAAGATAATTTGACTGTTTGTAGCCAAGG
>CAUYQV010154133.1:0-37808 GCA_963574575.1 Galagoides demidoff | reverse complement strand
GTCAACTCACCTAATGTACTACACAACCTAAACATTTCAAAGGGGAAAAACGTTAGATTAGAAGCTCAGAAGAAAATGCATCTCTGAGTCTGATACTAAAAGTTCTTTGAGAAGGCACAAGAAATAGAACAACAAAAACAATGTTGTAAAAGAAAATTAAAGCGGATGGAATGACAGTACCTGATTTAAAGACTTAACAAAATGCTACAGTAATCAAGATGCTGTGGTACTGTGAAAGGAGACTCAGATCAATGGAACAGAGGAAAGTCAAGGAACACACCTCCACACGTATGGCTAATTGATTTCTGACTAAAGTGCAAAGGCCGTTCAATAAAAAATGGTGAGGTTTGTCAATAAATGATGGTAGAACCATTGGATGACATGTAAAAAAATTAACCTCAACCTGAAGCTTTCTCCAAATACAAAAAGTAACTCTACATGGCTCAGATTAAAATATAAAATCCAATATTACAAAACTTTCAGAGGAGACAAACACCTGTCATTAGGCAAAAAGTTCTGAAAGATAATTCCAAAACATCTTTAATAAGTATAAAATAAATTATAAATTGCACTTCATCAAAATTAAAACTTTTTGCTCTATTTAGGGGTACTGTAAAAAAAAAATTAAAGACAGGCTACAAAGTAGAAGCATATGCTTTGAACACATATATCTGACCAAGAACTTATACCCAGAATATATACTTATATTCTGTTATTGAAAGACAGACAGAGGACTTGAACAGAGGAAATACAGATAGAAATAAACACACGAACAGACGTTTAATGTCAAAACATCAATTTAACATTGTTGAGGAAGTACAAATTATAGGTAAAATGAGAAGCTACTACGAGATTTCTAAGAATGGCTAAAATAAAAAATACTGATACTATTAAATGCTGATGAGAATGAGGAGCAATTGGAACTCACATAATTTGCTGCTGGGAATGCCAAGCCCTCTAAAAAGTATTATGCTACCTCAGTTTCTCATCAGGCTAAGCATATTCTATATGACCCAGTAATCCCACACTTAGGCACTTACCTTTGAAAAATGAACATTTACGTTCATACAAAAACATATACACAAATGTTTTTAGTAACACTATTTATCATTACCAAGTGTTGGAGACACCTAGAATGGTCTACAAATAAAGACTACTTTAAAAAAAAAAAAAGGAAGAATACTACTTAGCAATTAAAAAGTACAGACTATTGATGTAACTAACAACTTGGATAAATCTCTGGTCTAAGGCATTATGCTCCATTAAATAACCAATCTCAAAATGTAACTATATACAAACAAAATAACAGTATATAATTTCATTAATATGTTATTGAAAACATAAAATTATTGTATAGTTCATTAGTTGCCAGGGATCAAGGGTAGGAAGTATATAATTACAAAGGTATAGTAAGCGCAAAGGAATTTGGGGGACTGATGGAAAGCTCATGTATTTTTGTAGTGGTGGTTTTTACATTACTGTATACATGTGTGGAAATTTTATAATTCTATAAGAAAAGGTACATTTTTCTGTATGTTAACTCTAAAACTAAATTTTAAGGTATGAATCTGTGTAAAGAATGAAAATAAATTTGTTTATTCTTTTACACAGTGGGGTGGAAGATATAATAATGGTTAATTCAGTAAAGCTCTTTAATGTGTAATTTAAGGATAACAACTCATTTCAAGGTTTTCTTCGATTTAAGATGAAGAATAACTGAGTTTAAATTTCAGCAGAGAATAATTTGGACATTTTTCAAAGAAAAAGGAACTCAAGTTGAGGGCAGAAGGAAGTTCTTCTCTATATACCTAAAATATATGATTAATTTTTATAAGACTGGGGATATTCAATTGCTCAAGAACTATGAGAATGTTCCTTATTTGACATGATCAGAAACAAAAAAACCATGACAGAGACAAAAGACAAAACATCTACAGGAGCATTTATAAATAAAATTTTGTTCTTTTCTTTCTTTGAAATTTGGTCAAACTTTTTTTGCAAATGTACAGTGTAGGAAAACTTGACTTTACAAAGATAGTTACTTCGCTGTGGTCCCATGGTGAAGGAATGAAACAAACAGGATGATTCTTTGACAAGGATGTTATTCATAGATAAAATATTAATACATAAATTGGTATTAGACGGCCACCTCATTATTAAAATTTACTTAAAACATATCTGGATAACTATCACAGTTTTATAAACATTCAAGCTGGCCAAACCTACTTTGCAAATTTCTTTGTTATTTTATCCAGATTTCAGCAAAATACTAATCATGACAGCCCAAACAGTGCAAAATCTTTTCCCTTCCTAATTACAGAGATATATTATATTCCAGCTTATGCGAAATAGATAAGATGACCTTATCTATGAAAGAAATTATGTTTAATTGAGAAATAACTGTGTAAAGCACTGTGAGTATAAAGACAGGTAGTAATGAATGACATAAAATCATCCTGTTTTAGGTACAATTAATCAGTTTTCACAGTCTGAAAGTAGTAACAATGGAGAATTTATATATGCATTTCAGTGTGTGTGTGTGTGTACATACTGAATTTAATTGCCTCTACTTCTGACAGTATCTCAGTATTTTCTGTGAGTAATTGATCATGCATAGGACTATGAGTTTTCTTTCCTAGATTGAACTGACATTTATATCTTTTGTCTTTTTATATGGGAACATAAACCGTTGCCTTGACTTCTTTTTATGGCCTTCAATGCTTACCACAGCATAATTCTTTAACTCATTAAATGTTTTTATATTATTTTTAATTCATGTGGTGGGTGACAATGAATAATTTTAATGTATCAGAGCCAGGCATATTTTCTTATTATGTAATATGTTACATAATAAGGTTGTTGTATTCTTATTGCATAATAGATTATAGTTATTGGGTTCTGAAAAAGAGGGATTTTTGCTTTTTCAATGCTTGTTTTCTTTATTCTAATAAGTGGACTACAAGACTAAACTAATTGGCCTATAATGTTCAGGAATAAGCTCAGAATTAACAATCGTGTGATACAGATTACTTTTAATTCTGTGGGTAACTCTGTATGCCAATGCTTTCTCCAAAAGATCTGCAAGAGAAACACACAGGTTACACAGGTCACACTGCTACAAATTAACTATACAAAGATGAGTATAGCCTTTCATCCTTCTGGAATAATATTTTTTGTCCACACTGTAGAGGACAGAATAGCATCAACCTTATTAGGGTTACTATGAAAGTAATCGCCTAGAGAAATTCTCCCTTAAATGTCAACCAGAGCAGAATTACCTCTTTAATTAATCAGATTCCAGGCTCAGAGTCATAAAATAAGCACCATAATGCACCTATGGGGCCCTTCAGTTGTCAACAGACTTCCCCGGAATAATTCATCCCCGTAGGTGATATATTTCTTGTCTTTTTTTCTGGTTTTCTTGGCTCTTGACTCTATAAATAATTTCCTGTTATCAGTTGTGTCTTGCACTTTGGAAATGATGCTTCCTGTGCCTTCTGTGGCCTTGACTTTGGCTTCCTTTTTTGACCACAGAATGATGCATTCCCTTCTAGTTCCTCTTGCTGCAGCTCCTCTGAGTAGAATTTCAACGGCCGTGTCCTGGACCAGGGAGCCAGGACTTTCTTAGCAAAATTTTGCAATCAGCTTTCTTATTTTGTTCTCTGAATACATTGCAGTACTTTATAACACACAAAGTGTTTCTATTAGTCATATGTGTTATGATTGTTATTCATAATAACCAGATAAGATGATATAATAATTCTTGGATAAAAGAGAAGAAATTGAGGCTTACAGAAGCGAAGTGCCTTGACTGATGCCTTTCAGTCATTTCCTACAGGGTTTGGAGCTTTTTCTTGGGTGTACAGATTCCTCGTCCAAAGCTCCTCTCACAGGGCCATGCTAAATCTCATTTCTCTCCTGGGAGAATGAAATCATAAACAAAAAGAGCTATTTCTTAAAGTTTCTGTTTCTTAAACTATTCTAAATATCAAAATTTTTAAGCGTGGTCTTATGGACTCACTTTCTCCTGTTAGACATAAATCTAATATCTATACATGTGCCACTACTGTGCTTAAACCCAAGGAGAGATAGGACTAGCCCTGAAAAACCTGGCAGTGCTCTAATAGGAAGACTTAATATGTATAGCCAGCCTCCTACTTCTCTCCTACTTTTATTAATTTTGCATAAAATGTGCCAATAAATTAACTCTTAATATCTACTGGTTCCAGGATATGCTGATGTAGATGTTTTCTTAATTTTATGGAGAAGAAAGAAATAGTCTAAGTATAGAAGAGCCAAGGAAAAAGAAAATAAAATGATACATAAATCTAAAGATGATGCCTAGTTTCCAGGGACATTTATATATAAATTGCTTTAAACATCACTATACTTGACTCATGTTTTGGTATTTTTTATTTTGTTTCACTTAGCAGAACATGCATATTAATTATCTTTAAGGATCTAAGTATAACATCCATGAAAGCTCCAGAGCTTCTGACTGTTAGTGAAAAAACACAGATTTAACCGCATAATTGCCAAGGTGGCTTTGCTATTTGAATATTTAACATGCTGTCTATATTGCTTAAAGAATATACATATATTAAATATACCATTAATTCTTGCTAATGTAAAATTGCTAGTCTTATGGAATGAGGCCAATGACATCAGAGGGATAAATACTTCAGCTCCCATCACATATGCTTATGGGTGTAAGCGTGTATATATCCTGCTCAGTAAATAGTTGAAAGTTTTCCAATTTCCCTATTTAATTCCAAAATTAAAATCTTAAAATTATAAAAGCATTCAAAATCTTTTTAAAAGAATTCCCTGGTTTTATTCATTCTTTCTTTCTTCTTTCTCTCTTTTTCTTTCTTTCTTCTTTTTTTTTTTTTTTTGAAACAAGAGTCTCACTCTGTCACCCTGTGTAAAGTACAATGGCATCATTGCAGCTCACAGCAACCTCAAAGCCTTGGGCTCAAGTGATCCTCTTGCCTCAGCCTCCCATGTAGCTGACACTATAGGTGCCCACCACAATGCCTGCCTAGTTTTTCTAGTTTTAGTAGAGATGGGGTCTTGCTCTTGCTCAGTCTGGTCTCCAACTCATGAGCCAAGCAATCCACCTACATCAGCCTCCCAGAGTGCTAGGATTACAGGCACAAACTACCTTGCCTGGCTGGTTTTATTATTTCTTGAATATTATTTTTGTTTTCAACTTTTGGCACCCAATTAATGTTATTTTAATTCTTTATTTTTAAAAAATGAAAAAAAATCTATTTACCCCATAAAATATATTATTCTTTGGCTGGCAAAAGTATTACTATTCTTTTTCTATTTTCTGTTAGGTACTAATCAAGTTTATTGTTAATGGGTTCAAAGTCTTTTTTAACTGTTACTTTTCTCTTCAAATTTGTGTTCAATGCCATAAGAGTTTCATCTATGTTCTGGGGTGAACTCTCCCAGTCTTTTGTAGATTGTAACTACACCTACTTACACAAATATACACATATATACATATATCTCTACACAAAGAGACATATAAAATTGTGATTGAGACATTCATTATATATTACCTTTTTCTTGTCTTTTCTTGTTATCATGATGTCATTGGATAATTAGAATATTATTAAAATAACACAATTTCTTAATCTTCAATAGGCTTACTTGCTATTAAGCTTGACATTTGGAAATACCAAGGTATAGAGATCAATCAATACTTAAACGAAACTATGTTCTTGATTCTCTACTCTAAATACTGTACATGTATATTCACATAGTATCTGTATACTTTCCAACTCTCTACTGATTTCAAGTTCCTCTTTATTTATTCCAAACATATGAGCAATGGATAACCTCATCTGTCCCACCACTAAGTTAGCACTTCATTTTTTAAATAGAAATAGTTTGATGTCACCATTTTGCAATGCTTCTCACATTATTTTCTCTTGCTGCAAAAATTATCATCCTTTAAGAATGGATATTTAATTTTTTCTCAAAACTATAAGCATTAGGAGAAGTGGCAACAGATAGCACACATTTCCAAATGCCTCATTCACCAATAAATTTCTTGATACAGGTAACAAGGACCTGGGCTAGGGCACGTTACATCACAGATTATTCAGTGTATCTACAGGACTTCAGTAGGAGTTAAGACAGGCCAGATTCTATATCCGTGCAGGTTGATCTTGTGTGACTTTTGGCTCACTCAGATTTCAAAAGATATAAAAATCCCCCAAAGGAATCATTTTCCATATTCAGCTAAGTCATAATAATTAGGTTAGCACTTTCCTACTCTAACTTCTATCCCGGGAGTAACTTCATCCTTGGGAATAGGAATAGTGGGAATAGTAGAAGTGGTCAGTTCAGCAGTATTCTCTCAAGATCACTACATTTCTAATCACCAGCACTTCCTGAGAATAAACTGCTAGATTTTCCATCTAAGAATCAGTCATTGCAGTAATGTAGCTAGCGACAGAGCTCAAAGCAATGTTGATCTTTTTCTACAATCTGTTCATAATTAGAAAGACAGAGACAGGTCACTGAGGAAAAAAGACATGTATGGTAAACCAAATGTTCTCAAAAAAGCAAGTTTACATTTTGTATACTTACACAAAACCTAAACTGACCACTTCCTAGACCCGTCCCATTTTTAAAATATTATTTAAGTCAATAAATTAATGAGAAACTCCTGGTTGAATGGTCCTATGTCATCCTCTATTCTCATGCCCATAGCAGGACTATGTAACTACCTTTTCCATGGCGATGTGCCATTTTCATGAAGGAAGTTGATGGGTGTCCTGGGCTACATTGTCTGGCACCTTTACACTTCTTTTTTGGTAAAAATCGTGTACTAGATGCTGTTTTCCTGATATATTACATGACATTTTAGTCAATTTTATCCCTTACCATTTTACTTGCCAGCTAATATTAACAATAAATTTATATTTCTTGAGTCCTTATTCCTTTTTGGAGACTTTTATTTACCTCAATTTGATAGATTTGTATTATATGACATATTGCTTTTATTTAAAAATTTGTACTCCAGTGGTGCGTTCAAAGACTAAGGACTTGACCCATTCAGTTATTTAACAAATGTGCAATGAGCGATCCTTCTTGATAGATGTTATTCTCAGCTCTGGGTTTACAGTTCTGAACATGACAGAGGAGGTGCCTACACTTTAACATAGGAGTACAAATAATTTTTAAAAATAATAAAACACTAAGTTAATGACAAAAACAAGGAATTAGAATTAAGTACAAGGCATGTAATTAAATTAAAGTGCTGTGGTAAAGAATGACAAATAGACATTGTATGGAGGTTACATTGACATTGAGATCTGAGTTTTTTAAAAATCTCTTGTGCTGATGCCATAAGTTCTTCCTTTATGTTACTTTTTATTGAATTGTTTCTTATCTGGAGTTTTCATTAATATTGTCATTGTTGTTATTATTCACTTTTAAAATAAGTAAAATAAGTTTCATTCTTTTTGCAGTATCATCCTGTCAAATTTGATTAATGCCTATCGTCATGCAAGCACGACCACAATCAAGATGCAGAACAGTTCATCACCCCACAAATAACTTCTGTTGCTGCCCTTTGTCGTCAGCACCTGTTGCTGTAAGGGTCTCGCACAAAAGCAATGTCACAAAGAATAAGCACGCTTATTGAAATTGTGTTTTAAATAAAGGTTGACCATCTGCTCCCTCAGGCAAAATGGCGAGCTTTCTTTATTTGCTGTTGGTTTATATAGGCAATCTTGTGCATGTGCACTACACAGCAATGACCTCATTAATCCATTTATTACGATCCCTCTGCACAGGCACATTGGACATCAATGACTTCATTAATCCATTTAAATATCTTATGACCAACCGCTCTGTAAGTAGGTCCTTCCTGGTAATCTGATAATCCAACCAACATATACCTTTAAGCATAACCCTTTCAACATAACCCAGTTTAACATAACTTAATGAAGAACATGTTGTCAGTTATTATTTTCTTTGGTCTTATCTGATAAAGCCTGAGGCCACAGGGGAAAGAGATGATTTGAATGTCCATTCTACTAACCATGCCACTTGGAGGCAGTTACTTTGAATCTTTAAGCAAAGCATAGAGAAACTTCTTGGGCATACAGGAATTTGTGTGCAAATCTCTGCTCCCATGTAGGCCTTAATTCAGGGGTTTTTACTGGAGCCTTTTATAAGGAATTTTCAGGCTGGACTTCTCAAAAACCTTTCATAAGCCCAGGTTTCATCTGTGCCATTAGATACCTATATGCATTGGGTAAATTCCTCTTCTCTTGAGGTCCCCTAGCACATTTCCATTCCCGGACCCGTCTGCAAGCGACCTTCATCACTTACCACAGATCAGGACAAGTTACTTATGGGTATCTGGCCAGTTTTCCAAAGGGCTTTTTCATTGGCCTTATAAAGTCCACCTTAATTCCTTAACACAGTCTGGAAATGCTATTCCAGCCAAAGCCTTGGTCATGTTAGGCCCACAACTAACCTGGCCACATGGGATTCTGCCTCAGTTTCTTACAAGTATGCCTGCACAAAGTCTTTTCACTGCTCTCTCTCAAAGGGCATTTTTGGCCAGAGGCATATAGGCATTTCACCTATAGCACCTCCCACCACCAAAGCCCATAACAAACACTAATGTGATTTCAGTTCCTATAATTTACCTTTCAGGAATGCCAAGTAGATAGAATCATATCATCTGTAATTTTCTCTATCTCCTTCTGTCACTTAGCAAATATATCTGAGATTCATCCATATTGTGTGTCTCATAATTTTATTATTTTTAATTATTACTTAAGTAGTATTTCATTATATGGATGTGTGATAGTTTACTTATCCATTCACCATTGAAGAACACCTACACTTTCCCAGTTTTTGACAATAATAAATAAGACCATTACAGACATTTGCATACAGGCTTTAGTATGAATCTATGTCTCCATTTCTATGGGGTGAAAATCTGTGTCTAGGATATTACTGAGTTGTACAGTAAATTCTTATTTAACTTTATAATAAAATCCCAAACTAAAATGGTTATACAATTTTTATTCTCAGTAGAGATGTATGAGACTTCCAGTTGCTACCCATCATCGGAAGCCTTTGGTGTTGTCAGGTGCTTGTTTTAGCATCTTAGGTTATTACACACCCTAAGAGGGGTATAATAGTATGTCAGGGTCACTATTTTCATTTTCTGATTGACTAATGATTTTGAAAACCTTATCATGCTTATTTGTTATCTATATATCTTCTTGGGTAAGATATACTGTCTAATATGCAGTCCAATCATTTACCCATTTTCCATTTGTTTGCTTCATTAAAATTATTCCTAGTAAAGATTTCTTATTAAATATTTCAGATTCTTAGATGTCATAAATACAAACTTTCTTTTTTAAATCAGGTGTTTTGTTCACACTCTCTCCCAGCCTGCTTTTTTTTTTCTTTTTGTTTTCTTGACAATCACAAAGTAGAATTTTGTTGATGAAATAAAATTTATCAAATTTTAATTTTGCATGCTTTTGTTATCTCAGATTTATGTCATACTTTAAAAAATCTTTAACAAGACCATCCATTGAGAAAAGAGGCTTCACATACGCTCAGCTAATCTCCTGTGTGTTTCCACAAAGTGTTATGAGAAAGTTCTAGTGCCTTCCCGAAAGGGAAATGTCTATCTCTTCAGATGGTTGCCACAAAAATAGTCTACCTAGACTCTTACATCTGTGTCAAGCAAAGATAGCCAGTTGCTTACCAGAAATGAGGTTTTGTGTAAAGACAGATGAATTGTATAATTGCCATGTTTTTTGAGAAGTAATGTATGCCAACCTTCTCATTCAAATCTAATAAACATGTCTAAATAAACATTATTTTAAAACTTTCAATACATGCACGGAGGAAAAAACTCTTCTTGAAACTTTCTTTTTCTGACCAAAGGCAGCAACTTCTAGAAAATAAGACTGCAATAAATTCCACTTCAGGGACGACCTACTCCCAGAAGGGAGAATGTGAATAAAATCTATCTCAAAGCCTCTCTCCAGGGGAGTTTATGGCCGTGAAGGAGAAAAAAACACTCATAACTGTATAGACAAACATCCTCACAAATCTTCTCTCCTGTTATTCTCCTGAAAACTCATCTATCTTTCAAAAAATGCATTTGTTTTCCATAATTACGTTTCACTCTCTCTCTTCCCTTCACCTGTTAAAATGGAATATAAGCCCCCAAATCTAATTATTCTTTTTGAATTAGTCATCACTGAGGTATCCCCTAGGGATGTCTATTTTGCACATCAATAAATGCTTGTGTTTTCTGCTGGGTATAATAGGGGCTAAATTTCTTGAATGGGGATGGGGCTGATGTAGGAGAATGCCCATAATATGCCATCAAATTATTTTCATGTGGTACAGCATGGGAGAAAATGCACATGTGCGTGTATATCTAACAAAACCGTCTGGTGATCAAAACTATTAAAAATGTATAAATAAAAAAACAAGGCAGTATAACAACTACTTCCATAGCATGTGCACCGTGTAGGTATCATAAGTAAGCTAGAGATAATTTGAAATATGAGAGGATGTCTGTAAGTTATATGCAAATACTATGTCACTTTAAATTGGGACTTGAACATCTGTGGATTTTGGTGTGCGCGTGTTGGGGGAGGAGGTTCTGGAACCAATGATCCCCTCCAAGAGAGGATGCTAGAGGAAGATTGTGTAGACTTTTTCACCATACACATGGATAGAAATGATCTCAAGAACTTAAATAGTGACAAAACATACTCAAATAATTAGAGTGTAATGGATTTTGGGAATATATTGCCTGTTTATTTTATAATTCATATACATATAGGTGCTTATCATAGATATGATATCTATTGTGACATATATATGTATAATATTTTTTTAAAAATACTGGCAACCAGGAGTGGTGACTCATGCCTGTAATCCTAGCATTCTGGGACTCCAGGATGAGGCAGGTGGATCACCTGAGCTCAGGAGTTGGAGACCAGCCTGAGTAAAGCAAGTCCCCTGTCTCTAGTAAAAATAGAAAAAAAAAATACCCCCAGCAGTGTAAAAATGTTCCCTTCTCTTCACCTTCAGACCAGCATCTGCAGTTTTGGGACTTTGTGATGTGGGCTAATCTCACTGTAGGTGATTTCTCAGAGTGGTTTAGATTTGCATTTCTCTGACGATGAGCATTTTTTCATGTGTTTGTTGGCCATTCTTCTGTCCTCTTTGGAAAAGTTTCTGTTCAAGTCTCTTGCCCACTTTTATAAAGGGGGTTGTTTGCTTTTTTCTTATTGTTTAAGTTGAGTTCTCTGTCGATTCTAGTTATTGGGCCTTTGTCCAATTCATAACATGCAAAAATCTTCTCCCATTTTGAAGGCTGTCTCTTTGCGTTGTCTGTGGTACCCTTGAAAACTGTGCAAAAGCCTTTTGACTTGATCAACTCCCAATTATTTATTTTGATGTTGCAGTTGCCTGGGGAGTCCTCCTCATAAAGCTTTTTCCTAGGCCAATATCTTTAAGCATTGTTCCCACATTTTCTTCTAGAATGTTTATTGTTTCATGCCTTAAATTTAAATCTTTTACCTAGAGAGAATCTATTTTTGTCAGTGGTGAGAAGCGTGGGTCCAGTTTCTGTCTTCTGCATGTGGCTAACCAGTTCTCCTAGCACCATTTGTTAAATAAGGATTCCTTTCTCCAGTGCATGCTTTTGTTAGACTTATCAAAGATCAAATGACGATAGGTGGCTGGCTTATCTCTAGATTCTCTATTCTATTCTACAGATCTAAATCTAAACATTTGTACCCTCATATTAATTTGAAATAAAAAAATTAAAAATACAAAAAAAGGAAAATAAAAGAAAGAGAAAAACCCTGCCCTTACAAAACATACAAAAAAAAAAAACCTAGCTAGTCATTGTGGAAGGTGCCTGTAACCCCAGCTATTCATAAGGCTGTGGCAAGAGGCTCACTTGAGCTCAAGAGTTTGAGGGTGCTGTGAGTTATGATGCTATATCACTCTAGCCTGGGTGACAGAGTGAGACTCTGTCTCAAAACAATAACAACCAAAAAAAACTGGCTACATTTCAAAACCACCATGCAACATTCCTAAAACTTTAACAGTTATCTTTCAAAAAAAGAGTAGAAAGCAGCTCTAGCATACCACTGGTCTTCTGCCTTGGCGAGTTTCCCAGAGTGGGGACAAGACCAGAGAGTGCAACAAAGCTGAGCTCACTCCATGTCTTGGTCAACAATAAAGAGGGGAAAACAGTAGGTATACAAGGATGGTGGGTCTCCTTACTCTACCAGGGGTAAAATTTTGTTTGATATATTAAACTATTCATGCCCCAGAAACAATTCTAGGTTTTGAAGTGACAACAGCAAACATGGCCAATGAAACTCTTATCTTCATGGATTTATATCCCAATAAGCTACATCTGTTGCCCTAGGACCCACTTCTTTTCTTTTAATTTACTGACTTAGAACCTTGAACTTCTTCTTCTGGCCTCCCTTGCACAAAACCACAGTATTCTTAGGATATATCTTATCTATGCCGATTTCTCTTTAAAAATGCATTCATTCTCCTTTTTCTGCAGAATTTTCTCCTTTTTAATCTTCTCACCAATTTCTTTCTTGTCTCTCATCACTAATTTGTTTTTCTAATTTTGTTTTCATTGCTTAAAATAAATTTCAGGAGAAAAGTTGGCAAATGTGTTTTCAGTTCATCTTAAACCGGAAGACGTGATATATTTTCAAATGAGATAGTTAATCTAAATGAGATGAATTAGGAAAGTTCAGTCCCTCTCTGAAAGTAGGATGGCAGCCCACAAGATTTCTTTAGTGGGCTCACAAAACAACATATCTATTTTTAAAAAAAAAATAAAGATAAAAATAAAAGAAATTTAACATTATAGTGAAAGATAAGTGGGACCTAATGGAGTATATTATTCTACAGCTTCTCTTTAATTGTCCAAAATACACATTTTTGTGACATTCCTGGTTCCAAGGTGTTATAAATGTCTACTTCTGTACTGAAAACATCAATAAGTATAAAAAGGATAGGAAATTTGTCTTTGAGATCTATACAACTAGAAATTTTACCCATCTTTTTACACTGAAGCAATGTTTTATAGGCAATAGGAAATCTATGTGCTAAAATTTAAGTTTAACTTAGAAGCTATTTGGTATGCAGGGTCTTGAGCACCTATTGATTTTATCAGGTTTTCATCTCAGGTTGTTGTTGCGCATTAATTATGCAATTCAAATGAAAAGACATGAGTTTAATTCCTTTTATGTATAAAGTTGAAATATTTGGTTCCACCTAGATTAGGGTAGAAATTCAACTGGGATCCATCAAAGCATAAATTTCGTTTGGTTAAAAAGCTTACATATTGACAATTAAGTATTAAAAAGGTTTTCTTCTTTTGTATCCCATTCTAAATGAAATAAAGTGACATTTGTAATCCACTGATTAAGGAAAAATAGATGAATTACATTTTTGAATAATATGTTACTTTAAATCTTTCTGTTTTTTAATCTTTCCACCACCCATCCCCTTTAAATCGGTGCTTATGACGGTAGCAAAGAGCAGCCAGACTCACTTTACATTTCATCCAAAAGGACGAAGATCAGGTTAGCAAAAAGTAAATTCATACCCTGTTAGAGAAGGAACTATTATTTGTGTGTAGGTTGTACATAGTACAAACCGCTTTAAAGGCTTTTTCTAGTCCCTCTTTCAAAAAGTTATTTAAACCAATAAGATCAAGAAATAAACAAAAGCATGCTATGTAACTACTTACGGGCTGCACATGTTTTGAAGTATTTTGACTTTATATTGTCAACATAGATACACTCTAGGACTAGTTCATTTCTCTCCCTGCTACATTTTCTTTTTATACGATGAGTTCTTGTGTTCTTGTTCTTTCTGAGTAACGTTGCCATATAGAGACACCTGCTGGGAAGTAAATGAACAGAAGAGAATACAAACCTGTGCTTTGGAAACAAGAAAAGCTTCTCTTCCATAGTTTAAACGCGCTTGCCTCAAACACCATATTTTCTTTCAGGTTACTCTTGCCTCTGACAAACATCAAATTCCACCTAATCCTCCAGCTTTGCTATTGATCTAAACATCTCTACCTCAGCATGAAGTGTCCAGAATCTACATACAGATATACTTGCAATATAAAATAGGTGTGTGATATAGGAAACCTGCAATGAACCTATTTCAATCAAGTCATTTGTTAGGTGTTCACAGATGTATCTAAGGAAGTTTTACAGACAATTGTTTTTCAGAGTGACTAGAACATTTTTATGAAGTTTTACATTATAATTTGTATTTAAAGCATTTGCTGAAGTAAGGCAAACCTTTATCCTTGACTAGTTTAGTATAATTATGTTGCATTAATGAAAATGCTCTTTGGAAAGGCTGTTTACATCTTTGTTGTCAATTTCAATGAAAGTGAGTTTCCCACTTGTAATCCGGCAGATTAAGAGCACTGAAAATTAAATGTAAAGAGTACTGTGCTTAGTAGCAAACCATCAATTAGGTATGTTGATCCTGTTCCAAACTCCAGGCCAATCTTATCTTTTTCACAATAACATCGAAGTCAGATGTTTTATAAGATGATAAGACTGAAAGATGGTGCAGGCATATCTCATTCCTGAGCGGTTTTTAACAATTTAATTTCTATGCCCTGCTGAATATCAAGCAGTAGGGCAAAATCATAGCCAGGTCTTAGAGTACAGCTACTACAGCAGTTCTTAAGTGATATTTGCCGTAATTCAGCTGAACACAGACCAGTCATGTGTGGAGAATGGATGACGGCAGGACTTCCAAGCACCTGCTCTCTGCTCCCAACCAGATAGAGAAAATACATTATATGGTGACAAACTGATCTCTGGCCTCCAACCATGTGGCAAAGATGCTGACAATTGCTAAGAGACCAAGCAGAGATATCATGATTTGAGACGGGGTGAGCACTGCATAATTTCAGAGAAAAGAACACAACTGGGGGAGGAAACATTATGTAAGAAGAAAACATTCCTTCTATTTGGAATTAAATGACCTTGAAAACATGGAGTCTGCAATCAGACAAAGTAGAACTTGGTGTCTCCAGGACTCAGCTGCATGAGCAATGTTTGTAACCACTGTGAACAGAAATTTTCTCACTGGCAAAAAGGAGATATTAATGGTAATGATTGGTATGAAGTACAATAATACAAATATAATGCTTAGTAGAATTCTTGGTACATGATAAGCATTCAATACTAGTAATCAGCTAATGGGGAAGTTTCATTACATAATTGTATACATAATTTCTACCACTTTTGTGGGATTATAATAAGGGCGTTATCACTTAGGTTCCTTGAAGAAAGTTGTAGCCAGAATCCTAAAATGGTGGCTTGTCAAACATTACCAAATCAGTCGGAAAAAGAAGATTGAAGGGGACAGGCTAAAGGATATATGTTTTAGGTAGATTGACTTTGTATATCATTACATCATCTGTGTGCTATTTTCAATCAGTTTCAGTAAAATTAAAAATTACTATCAAAAAGAAAATCCTGTGTTAATTCTGAAGGACTTGGATTCTTCTTCCACCTTGCCATTGATAGTCAGTGGATTCTCTAGGGCCTATCCCCTTGTCCAAACCACACTCCCAAAAGATATTCAGAAGAGATTGCATCCACTCGTCATGGAAGTCCAAGTTAAAATACTGAAGACATTTTTTGTTGATATTTTAAAAGAATAGGAGATGCACCACACTTCGGACCATTACACTATTGTTTGTTGTGGTTGGAAATTGCGATTGGAAAATTAAGCTATTGATCTAGGAGATTTGAGTAAACATTTGCACACCTGCAAGCTGGAGGCTTGTAAGTAACGTCCATGACATTCATTTCCTATTCTTGTAGAGAGAAAACAAAGCCTGATTTGGAGGGTTTTAGGTTTTTACTTTTGTTTAGCTTGTGATTGGAATATATGCCTCGAAGCAAAAAGGGAAGAGGAACTTGGAAAAATAGGACTGCTTCCTCTGTGTCATATTTGCTTTCTGTTTTGTACCAAATATGTTCACATATATATACCAAGATCCACCAAGCTACTAATTTAAATTTTGTGCTGTATGGTGTGGCCATAAACTACTTGTGCAACTGCACACGTATAATGCCAATGAGTTGTGTTTCATACGCTCTTTTCCTTACGTCATGGTATTCCTATATAAAGGCACAATCTCAAGGAAGATAGTGGCTAGATCGATAGTATAGGTATAGATGTATCTAAGGTTATAGATCAGACAGAAACTAGGAGATTCAGGGTTACCGTTGAGTGTTCCTTTGACTGTGTGGGAAAATAGTGGTACAAAAAAATAGCTGATGAAAATGAAGAAAGAATATAAAATAGAATTAAATAGTAAGAAAAGTTTAACAGGAAGGTATCAGTTTAGAAGAACTTTATAAAAACGTTACTTTTGCCCAACCATTTTTCTTTAGAAGTAGAGGGCAAATTATAAAATAATAATTTAGTGCTCTGCTTATATTACTTTAACTAAGCATTTTTTTTTTGCATGTGCCTTACCAACTGGACCCAGATACAAGCAAGACTGAACACATTATTATCCCCTAAAGACAGCACGAATGTAAATCAGCTAAAATATAAAGCTCAGGGTAACTTTTGGGCTAGTAATAAAATTCATGGTGCTTAAATTGCTCACTTCTAATGCATATTTTACAAGTCTCAGAGGAAACCTCCAAAACTCATAGATTTCGCTCCTTTCCTCATTACTGTATTTGATGCACTTTGAAACTCTGTAAGATGCATTTAATTCTTTGTAGAGCACTGGGAAGTTCCCATCTGAAAGGATAGGGAGGTATCATAGGACCATTTCTATTTATAATATCGATTTTGGATTACCTGAGGGGGAAAAAATGTGTCCAGAGTCATCGGGGTCTAATGTTGGAAAGAGCTCAGTCTCCTAACTTCCACTGCAGTGCTGGTGTTTACTACATGGTCGCTTGATCTAATGAATTAAGAGTAATTCTTTACCATCAGCACATTAAGCCCTTTAAACAGATTTTTCTATGGTGATTAAGATACATGTTTATCCTCATCTGTTTATGCTTTTGTTCCTTGTTGTCTGTTTGGCAAGATGTTTTGGATATTACTGAGCAAAGGATTATGGCCATCAATGATCTCTAAACTGACTACAGTGGAGTTGAGGATATGACCTTCATTACACTGTCATCACTCTCAAAATAGCTTATCAATTGAGCCAAAGGAACCAGAGAAATATTCTGTGGGATACAGAAGCGTCAGGCAATGTAATAAATCTTTTGTATTCTGCTCTACAATTTTGCTTTCCTTTAGAAGAACATTAACTCATCTTACAATTATTATGATTATATCTCACTTGTTTTTATAATAAAGGAGACATTTCCAGATTCTTTGAGTAGAACTAGAATTTAAGTCAGATGGACTTTGAAAATAATCTAATAAAAAAAAAATACACTGTCTTAGTGAAGAACAGAGGGTACTGTGTCACCATTATGGAGTGTGGGCAGTCCAAGAGCATGGCACTGGCTTCTTGCTAGGGCCTTCTTGTTGTGTCATCCCAGGGAGGAAGGCAGAGGGAAAGGGAGGGCAAGAGCAGGAGACCTCTAGGGGCCAATCACTGCAACCCACTCGTGAAGGCAGAACACCCATTACCCAATCACCTCTCTTTAAGGTCCATCTCAAACACTGTTGCATTGGAGATTAAGTTTCTAATACATGAACTTTCGGTGATAACACTCAAATCATAGCAATACCTATCAAAACTGTAGATAAACATGGGGTATATAAGAAAACAACAGTCTGGGGTTTCTGTTGGGGAAGTGATGGAGAATTTACTTATATTATCTTCATTCTAAAAGAAAGATATTTTTGCTGGGTATAGATATTTTGCTGGGTGTAGAAAAATTTTTGCTGGGTCTGTTAAAAAAATCACTTCACTGTCTTTTAGCTTCCACTATTGATAATTCAGCCACTGCTTCTTCAAGCTAATGCTTATTTTCATCCCACCCCTCCAGCTCTTTCGTACCTATAACTTCCAATAATACATCTAGGTTAGGATTTCTTGTTATATTTCTCATGCCTGGATCCTCTGGACTTTTATATTTCTGCCTCAGTGATTTTCATCAGTTCTAGGACATTTTCAGAAAATACATAATCAAATACTGTTTTTGCCACATTTTCATTTCCCTCTCTTTTGACATTAAATATTTTCCCTCTATCCTCCATGTTTCCTATCCTTTCTCATATACTATCTCATCTTTGCTTCTCCATACTTAGTCAACATTTCATCTGATTTGTCATTAAATTCAGTAATTCTCTCTTTGTATCCAATTTGCTATTAAACATCTACACTGGAGTTTTAATTTCAATATTTGTATTTTCAGGTCACATTTTACAGTTCCTGTTTACAAATACATTTCAACCTTAATTTTTTTCCTCTTAAAATAGAACGAGTATTTACAGTTTATAATATAGTTTATAATTTGTGTCTGTTTATTTTAGAATGTGAAGAAGTATGAGTCCAATTTTGCTCTGTTATTTTTGCCTAATTCTAACTCATCGTGCCTTCTTGTCAGGTACATTTATTTTTTTGTATGATATTATCATTTTTCTCAGGAACTCATTCACTCAAATTCCTTAAGGTCAAGGATGAACTGTGTTCCTCTAGAGATGATTAATGTTGCTTCTGCCAAAGACCTGGGAGTACCATGTGCCTGGGATCATTTAAGCTGAATTCCTGGTTTGGTTTGAAAATGTTGAGTGCACCAAGGCAATGCTAATTTTAACTGCATTTGTACAACAAAAGGTATATGGTAATAATTTCACCATAAAGGGAAGAAGGTTTATTTCCTTTTCTCACTTGCCCTAAAACTATGGTCCTCTAGAGCTCCAGTTTTGTGGATAACGTGTTGCCTATTAGACTTCACTGATTCCTAAACTTTTATGCTTATAATCTGTGATTTACAATGCAATCAAAAACTAAGTTAATTTTCACTAGATTCAGTAAATTTCAAGTGGTCTACTTGCCTCTTTTATTTCCTGTTTTCTTTTACATTATTACCCCCTAATTTCTGACACTGTGCTTCAAAAAAACAACCTTAAAATGTCCTATCTAACATGTTTAGTTGTTTTGATGGAAGCCTTGGTCCCAACCACCTAGCCTGTTAAATAAGGGCACAAATCTCTGAACATGTTTCTTGCTCTACTACTACTTAGTATCAAATTATTTTAATCAAGTAAGTTTCCTTTGCAAAGCACTAAAATTACAAGTTTTCTGAAGTCTACAGAAGTAGAATGGTAAAAACAACAATCTAAAGGTACTGATAACTTTTATATAGAAAGATGGAAAAGTGAGTACATATAAAAACGTGTATAAAAAACATTGACTTCTACTGTGCAGAAATGATTTATGTTAGGCCACACAAGAGGGTTTAGCTTGAGGAAATAAGAGCAGGGTTAGGGAAAATCGACTCTAGCAAGTACTTCAGATACATTCCCATCCAACATCAATAGTACCTATGACTACAGTGGACTTTGGAGCACAGGTAATTTAAATTGGTTATTGTACAGAATATTCACACCTATCCTGTAATTATACCCTTCTCACAGATAGTAAGTCCAAAAATATTTTTTAAAAATTATTTAGAGCCACACTTCATAAGTGAATGAAATGAAGTTTAAAACCAGGAAATCTTATTCCAGAGTGCCCTGGACTCTTACTCAAGGAGGCTCTGTGATAGTTTAGGGGGGCTCCTCTGATGCAAAACAGTAGAACAGAAAACCTTTCAAAGACTTTCCTTGATGTATGCAGACACACAGATACAGACATGGACCCGTAAATTTAGTAACAACTTGAGTTTGGAAAATAAAACCTGAGCTCACACATACTACTTTGTCTGATCTTCACAGAATCAGATTTCCATATTCTTATTTATTTTTTATTTTTATTTTTTTGAGACAGAGCCTCAAGCTATCCCCCTGGGTAGAGTGCCATGGCATCACACAGCTCATAGCAACCTCCAACTCCTGGGCTCAAGCAAGTCTCCTGCCTCAGCCTCCCAAGTAGCTGGGACCACAGGCGCCCGCCACAGCGCCCGGCCAATATTTATTTTTTTTAATGTGAGATACTAACCTGGGGTTGTCACTTGTAGCCATGTCACTCTTAACTGTAATCAGCAAGAGTCTCACTCTTTTAGCTCTTGGATATAGCTTTAAAACAAGAAGGAAAGAAAAACAAAATCATCAAAGTCAAGACCAATGTACGTGATATTATTTATTTTATCCACATGAATGCTAAATGGATTCCCTCTGATTAACATTACAGGGAAGCAAATGAGCTAAGGTATTAATAATTGACCTGTTTGTGAAAAGGACATTCCAAATATATCTGTAATCCTCTTTCAAAAAATTCTAACAGTTTATTTTCTAGTCTAAAATTGTCTTTTGGTGTCCAGCTGGATCCGATGAGGTTATAGACTAGCTAATATGATCTCGATATTCCTGGTGACGGCAGTTAACCTGCAAACCTAATGAAAATCACATGAAACCAGACTTTCACCTCCAGCATCAATTTCAAAGGCAACCTAAATATTTTAAAATAAAATTAGCTTTGATTGTTTTAATGCAAAATATATGAAAATTACTGAATATGGCCTCTGAAATGATTGACGTCTGACATTACCAGTACATGAAGCTTGATTGAGATAGTTGGGAGTTCCCCAGACAGGGAATCTATATCATGAATAAAATGATTTCAAAAACATTAAAGAAATATGAAGAAAACGAGAGGCAGGCTTTGAAGAGGGGGGTGACAACAGACTGTGTATTATGCAGCAACCTAAAGCCACTAGGAGATAGGTTAGTTAAGTGTAATTACCTACATTAGATCTGAGAAGAATTTAGCAGAGATAATCCCTCAAATAAATCAACACCATCAACATATGAGAAAGGAATTTAAAAAAAGCTAAAAAGAAATGTCTTCCATCTGATGAGTCTTTCTAGACTGAAAATTAAATTGCATATTCTAAATATACACTAAAAACCGTTCAACCATTTGCAGCTCAGACAAAAACTTGCCAGTCTCAGGTCTCGAGCTCAGTTGGGGGTCAAGATCTATGTTTGATTTAAAAATGGCTTAATATTTGTATTTAAAAACAGGGAAAACAGAAGCACCTCTTTCTTTCTTTTTGGCTGCAAACCGTGTATTGGTTTGCCAGGTGTCTTATAAAGGAGAAAACGGTAGTGTGTATTAATCTTCCAAACCAACTACACAAGAAACAGTAGCAGGCCTGGGAATTCTATCCCTATGGTACTCACAGGCTTAAATGATTCGAACAAGCCGCTCTAAGATAGCATGACTGGCTGATTTAAGATTCAGATGACTGAAAGAGTTCACCAAACTTATATGCCTTGTTTTCAGAATACTTGACACATAGTTCTTCAAACCTATTCACGCCATTATTAAATGACATGAAAGGTGTTTACTGCTTCAGAAGGCAACCTCCCAGAATATTGCTTTTCTCCCCCTCTGA
The DNA here is from genome assembly GCA_963574575.1 of Galagoides demidoff. Lineage (NCBI taxonomy): Eukaryota > Metazoa > Chordata > Mammalia > Primates > Galagidae > Galagoides > Galagoides demidoff. The sequence continues at coordinate 16,215 of CAUYQV010154133.1, read as the reverse complement.
GCTACCTAGCTCTTTAAATGGCACTTTCTATAAATGCTGTATCTTTTCTAATAAGAAGCAATACTGTGATTTCGGAGAAACCTCATACATTGTGACACATCTCTGGGCCTCTGGGCTGTCTATCGAATCTGAGCTGAGACTGTATGCTTTTCCAAACTGATGTTTCCCCTTCAAGTTGCTCATCTTTGCTCAGAAAATTACTAAAAAAAAATACATTATGCACATTTATTAAAAAAATGCTAAAAAGGAGACATCATTACCCCCATCAGAAACCTAAAGGGAGGGTTACTTGGAGTAAGTTTGGCCCGAGGTTGTAACTGAACAGACACCAATGGAGAGAAACTCGCCTCTGCTCCCCACGCCACACCTCTTCCCCAGAATAACTTCTTTACTGTTTTCTTCTCTTAAAACACACTGAGCTTAAATAAAAATAGAAGGAGAATATGAGAAGGTAACTTGGGGTGGATTACAGCGTATTTACGCTAGAAGCTATGACGGACAGCAAAGGACAACACTCCTACCACCGCTTTTTACACAACCTCTAGTTTCTTACCCTCTTCTGGTTTCTTCAGTCACAGTGATACAGGACTCCTGGTGCCCCAGCCATCTCCGTGGAACTCAGGGCCAGACCTGCCACCTCTGCCCTGGCCGCGTTGGTGTCCAGCAGCCACAGAAGAACCAGCGGGCTGGAGAGTAGGCAGGCCCAACCCCCCCCCCCACAAAAAAAACCCTACAGGAGGCTCCAGTAGCAGGAGGGACCAGACAACTTGCCCCTGAATAGGGAACCCCATTTCCCAGGCCTGGTCAATTTCATGTAGGGCCTGGGAACCAAAGGGATTGTATCCATTCATTTGTTACCGTGTCCTGGCCAAATATAACTACAGAGGACCCAAGCACTAAATGTCACCACAGAGGACCACGCACGCTAAATGTAACTACACAGTCCTGGCTAAAGGTAACTACCCAGGAACCACGCAACCATGTATCTACCCCTGGACAAAGAGCCCACAAGGAGAGCTTTCTTCCCAACTGGGGTTGTTTCTCTCTGCCAGGAGCTTTGGTGTTTTTCTATTCTTTTCCATAAAATAAATCCTGTCTTACCACTGATCTGTGGTGGGTGGGTTCGTTCTTCCAATCACTGAGACCAAAAACCTACTGAAGATGAAACTTCCGGTATCAGTATCTTGATCCCCTTCCTAATGTGGGAGTGAATCCTTTGGCCTTTCATTTCAACTACATCCTCACACGACATCCTCATAGGAGCCCCCTTCCTTTTTCTTCGTCACTTTCCTTCCCTTTGCCAGTCTCCACAGCTGCTGTTCTGCTCCTCAATTTTACCTTAATTTTCTAGTACACAATCAAATAGCAGCTTTCTCCAAGAAACCGAGTGTATGTCCAGCTTTACCAAAAACATGCGGTGGTTCTTCTTACTTGTGTTTTATTCAGAACGTCTAAATTTTCATCGCCTAGGTTCCATTTGTAGCTGTGCTGATCAGTGTGTTAGATCTGCTCTCCTCAGTCTGTCCACGTCAGTTATATCCCACTGAACTTATTTCTCATCTTCTCATCAGAGCTTTCCTCTTTTACAGACCATGTAAATGTCACAGGATAAACATTTCTCTTTTTTGTGCCATGTTTGTATCCATTGATACTGTCCCCTTTTCTAAGGAAGAGAAGCATTTACTTCTTCTAACACTGCACCACAAAATCCATACCTTTTTCCACCTGAATATCCAGAGCTGTCTCAAGCTTTTCCAGACATCGCCTCCTAAATAAATGCATGTTTTTTGTTGAGAACAGTCTAAATACTGTCTCCTTGGAGAAATCATCTAGATTTTCCTTCTTAACCCATCCTCTGAAGAATTAATCACTTTTTCATCTGTAATTCTACAACAGTCTCTTCCTTTTGATACTAGAATTCCAGGCTCTTGGTCTCTGCAATTTAAAGAATGAAGTGACAGACCACAGGATCAGCAGTAGGTTAGGTTTTATTTAACAATGCAAGTGTTACAGCTCTCACAAAGAACCAAACCTCCTTGCTATCCTGCTCTCTTTTGGAAGTCTGTGTTTAGGCTCTCTGCTTAGGGGCTTATATAGTGGCAGGTAACCAATGAGCTTTCAGGTCTTGAAAACAGAACAGTCAGGAGCAGGTTTTGGAAACAGACTAATCAGGGATGCACTGGAGGAATTGACTTGCCAGAAGTCCATGTGAGAAGACAGCATGGTGCCAGTGTCTTCTCCTGCTCATCTGGAGGCCAATTCCTCCATTCCCCTGCAACAGCAATAGGTCCAGGGCCAAGGTGGCCAGTCTCGGTGCCACCTTGTCTGATATCACTTTGCCTGTGTTTATATTTTAATATCACTTGTCAATACACCTTCCCTTCACTAAATTATGAAATCTCTGTGGGAATGAGCATTGTCTTAGTATCTCACCTACCACAACCATCTGTGGCATGATACCTAACATCCAGGAGGTGGTCATTGTACGTTTGAACTAGTTCCAGGCCTTAAAAACTCATTATTTCTATATCTATGGTAAATTTCATAGAATGATAGAGCAGGAATTGAGAAAAGGGTCATCCTAGAGTGACCTAAGGAAACCAAAATGTCGTTAAAGAGAACGACAAACCTGGATCTTGGGAAGTATCTCGTATTGTGCAGAAAGAACATATTGAACAAAAGGTCAAGGTTTACGAAGGGAACACTGAACATCTAATTCCGCTGGACTTTAGAAATGAAGAAGAAAAAAATAGGATTAAAAAAATAGGATGGAGGATGAAAAACCTTGCATCAATCAGAAGTGAATTTGGATGCAACTGCCAACAGCAGTAACAACAACAAAAGACCCTTAAAAAGTATGTATTTCTCTCGCGTATAAACAAAATCCAAGATAACCAACCCACAGCTAAGCTAGTCCAAGGTTTGCTCTCCATGACCTCCGAGGCAGCCTTCCACCTCCTAGTCAAGGTGGCAGCTTGAAATCCAAACATTCTGTGTTTCAATGAGCAGAAGCAGCAAGAAATGAACTCCGTGCATCTTTCCCTTTTCAAGCCTTATCCTGGACATTTCAAACAATTGGTCGGAATTCAGTACTAGTGCCATACTGAGCTTCAGGTAAAACAAAAACCATCCATGTTCTTATAGGTAACCCTATCCTTTCCTTCTCTATCCCCCAGATTGAATTTTTTTCTCTTTACCCAAGGTTTATAAAGATAAATTGAGACCCAATGGGCATAATATAAGGGCATATGGCACACCTCCTGGGCGTGGGACACAACCACACAGGGACCTTACCCAACAAATGCAAGCCTTGTAATCTATTCATTTGTACCATCATATTAATCTGAAGAATAAAAAAAACCATGCTTTTACATAAAACAAACATAAGTTGGGGCATTTGCATTTTTGATCAAGAAAACAATAAAGACATTTCCAAAAATTGACACTTTTAGAAAATTGATCAACACCTGTTGGTTTGTGTTCTTAGTGTTTTAGAGAGAATTAAGCATTCTGTTTCTATTTGCCTAGTAATTGTTCATCACAGCTATTTTTCCCTTCTAAAATAAAAGTGCTCATTATAATATTCAGCTAAAAGGAACAGAGGAAATCTGCCAAATTTAGTTTTTATCTCTGTGATTAGGCAAGAGTTTTCTTTTTCTCCCCACAGCTCCATGTGAATGGTCATTTCAGCAAATGACACTGTCATGCAGACATTTAAACACAATAAAAGGCTGACTCCCTATTTCTGTTTGCTGATTGATGTGGTTTTGTTGAATGTAAATAAGCAAAATCATTTCTTTCAAAATAGCTGTGAGCCATCATCCTCCATTAATCTCTGCAAGATTTCCTCGCCTACACCATAAACCCAATAGCAGAAGGTACAAATACAAAGCTTACATACCTCCCAAATCAGCTCGGGAGTGAATTACAGTTCTCCCAAGTTCAAATATTAAATGAAGAAATATTTTTGTCACTATACTTTGAAAGAATTTTAAATGCTACCTGTTAATCTTAAGTGTGGGAATAAAAGAAACATTTTAACTACTATGTCTTTAAATACTTCATATAATGGAAGATATCAAATACAGAAAAAAAGTGATAGGAATTAATTGCTATGAGACATAAAATTATATTTGATACATATACTTTCTACTTATACAATTCTAATTATGAATAAATCCATGTATATCATGAAATAAAAAGCCATTTTCACGACTCAGAATTTTTTTAAAGAAGAGCTACTTAGCTTCAGACGTGCCTCCTAACCTTCTAAACTACCTATGAAGAATCAGTAACAAACACATACATAGAGTAATAAAAATAAATAAAAGTATGCACTATCAAATCTGAGAAGACATAACTTTTCACAATTGGAATGGATATTTTACAAAGTGTAACGAACTATTATGAAAAACAAAAAACATGTATGAAAGTAAGTAATATCAACATGAAAGATGTCTATATATTTTCTTTTATATATGACACATCTTATCAATACATTCTTGGTCGTAGTGTATAGACAACTAATTAGGTATTCCTTTCGGGTCATTTGTGAAGTGACCAGATCACTGTTCTTAATCCTCTGGGCTTCATGTTTCTTTATCTGTATCAAAACTAAGACACCATGAAAGGAACAAGAACAGAAAGAGACGGTTTTAGTGCACTAGTTCTCATGTGGTTTATCCCTAGAAATAAAGGAAATTTCTAGAAGCTCGTATTAGGGGTTAAGATTCACACATTAGCTAGCCCCCAAATTGTAGTTTTACCATAAGAGTGTACAATAGCCTAAATAAAGAAAAATATTCTCCCTACCTAAAAATGCATTGATGTTGAGATTGACCATGCTCACTACATACTTCAGATAAAACATGTGACAAACTTAGGCATAATTTTGGAAAAAATTTTAACCTACAAATCAAGAGAAAATTTGAAGGAAGAAATCCGTGAGAAATGAAGGATTAAATTCATTTACCACTGATTCTCCTCCAAATCCCAATAAAATAAGAGCAAAGTATTTCTTTTGAATTATCAGGGTGCAAGGTCAAAGGACAGTAGGGATGACAAAGAGAAACAGAATTTCATAAACCGGCACACAGAAGCACACAAGAGGCAACATACAGCCCTAAGAAAACTGATGCCAAGATGTCAGTGAGAAAAACTAGTCTTGTGAGCTTTAGATATTTTTGGAAGTAAGGATGACAACAGGTCTGACATATGAGATCTGACTACTAAATTTGCAAATGCATCCTAGAAAAACTGCTACATACCTCATTGCTGAATATCATTATAATCACCAGGATGAGTTCGCAAATTCCATTGTCAGATCTGACATGACAACGGCTCTGATGGGCAAGAGGGTTCCAAAATGGCCCAAGACTAGGCACTGGCATCAGTGCAGGCTTCCCAAGAGGACTAACTGAGAGGTGACTCAAGTGATATTCAGCAATGAGGTCTGCAGCTCTTTTACTAGGATGAATTTGTGACCTTAATTGTCCAAAGTTATACAAGATTATTTGAAAATATAATGATTATTTGAATCCCCAGATATTTTCAGTAAATCCATGTAGTTTCAAGACTCCTTTTTTCTATTAGGAAGAAGGTAGACGATGTATGTTCAGAAGAGATTAAACTAGATGCCTTCTGCACTGACAGATATCCAGCAAAGTTAAAGACAGTGAGACCATACAGAAAACAAGGGATTTGAGTCTTTACTCAGAAATCTGATTATCTGGTACCATCCACATTTGACTTTGGCTTCTACAATGCCCAAAAGGAGGCTTACAGGCTCCTTTATAAGATACTAAAACATTCTCTGAAAACATGGCCAAATGAAGATATACAAATTAAAATTAAATATAATGAGGATTCCCTAATGAAACAACCTTGCTAATTAGAAAACTCCACCTGTTACAAAGAGATTTTAACTTGATATCCAGAAAAAAGGTTCTGAAATAAAAGGCAGAGAGGAGCTTGCAAACCTATAGGAAGAAAACAAAATTTTTTTTTTTTTTTGAGACGTAGCCTCAAGCTATCCCCCTGGGTAGAGTGCCATGGCATCACAGCTCATAGCAACCTCCAACTCCTGGGCTCAAGCGAGTCTCCCGCCCCAGCCTCCCAAGTAGCTGGGACCACAGGCGCCCGCCACAACACCTGGCCATTTTTTGGTTGCAGCCACCATTGTTGTTTGGCGGGCCCGGGCTGGGGATTCAAACCCACCACCTGAGGTGTATGTGGCTGGCGCCTTAGCCGATTGAGCCGCAGGTGCCGAGCCCAGAAGAAAACAAAATTAAAGAAAAAACAGATTATGCAGTAAAATTACCCACTCCCAATATTTAAAAAAAAAACAAAACAAACTCATCAATATTTTTAGAGAGATAAAAAGGAAATGTCATCAATTTCTAAGAGAATTCTTTTATTATTATTACTATTATTTTTATTTCAAAACACCAGGGAGTTACAAATGTTTTAGAAAACATGGATTATTGATGAAATGCTTGAGTCTGGCTATAAGTATGCCCATTATCCATATAGCGTTTATTGCACCAATTAGGTTTTTGTTCCTCTCTTCTGCTCAATTTCCACTGAATTTTACTTCCTGTTGTTCACCTGCGTGCTCATTGGTTGATTCCAGTTAATAGTGAATACCTGTGGCATTTGTTTTTCATTCATTAGAGATTTAATTTAGGAGAATGGTCTCTAGTTCCATCCACATTGTTGCAAGAGGTATTAATTCATCTTTATTTTAATGGCTGGATAGTACTCCAGGTATCATTACACTGTATCTTATTATTCCCCCTCATGAATTGATGGGCCCCGAGGTTAGCTCCACATCATTGCAATTGTGAATTGTACTGCAATGAATATTTGCCTGCAGATATCTTTTGATGAGAAATCCTCTTTCCTGTGGGTAGATACCCAATAGTGGGATTGCTGATCTAATAGTAGGTCTATTTTTAGTTCATGGAGGAATCTCTGTATTATTTTCTACAGGGGTAATACTAATTTGCAGCCCCACCAACAGTGTGTAAGCATTCCTCTCCCTCTCTGCATCCACGCCAGCATCCATTGTTTTTGGACTTTTGAGTAAAAACCATTCTAACTAAGGTAAGATGATATTTCATTGTGGTTTTAATTTGCCTGGTGATTGGTGACATTGATCATTTTTTCATATGGTTATTGGCTTTTGTCTTTCTGCTTTTGAGAAGCTTCCATTTATGTCTTTTGCCCACATTTTAATGGGACTGTTAGTTTTTTCCTTGCTGATTTTCTCAAGTTACGTATAAATTCTGGATGGTAGGCCTTTATCAGAGGTGCAGACTGCAAGTATTTTCTCCTATTCTGTAGGTGGTCTATTCATTCTGTTAACAATTCCCTCAGATGTGCAGAGGCTTTTTAAATTAATCAAGTCTCCTTTATTTATTTTTGTTGTTGCTGTAATTTCCATTGGGATCTTGTTCATAAATTCTTTGCCTAGGCCAATACTAGAAGGGTTTTTCCTACATTCCTACACTTTCCTGTAGAATTTTTATGGCTTCATGCCTTAGATTTAGGATTTTTATCCATCTTGAGTCAGTTTTTGTGAGCGGTGAGAGGAAGGGCTCATGTTTCATTCTTCTGCATGTGGTTATCTCATTTTCCCAGCACTGTGTGTTGAGCTGGTCTTCTTCTCCCCAGTGTACATTGGTGTCTACTTTGTTGGACCGACCAAGGATCAGTTGGTTCTAAGTAGATGATTTTATATCTGCGTTTCTGTTCTGTTCCCTGGTCTATGTTTCCATTTTTGTATCAATACCATGCTGTTTTGGTTACCAATAGCCTTGTAGCATAGTTTGAAGTCTAGTAATGCGATGTCTCTAGACTTGTTCTTTTAGCTTAAGGTTGCTTTGGTGATTTGAGCTCTTTTCAGGTTCTAAATGAAGCATAGAATTTTTTTTTAGATATGTGAATTCTGACACTGGCAATTTTATGATGATTGCATTGAATTTATAAATCACTTTGTGTGGTATGTACATTTTAACTTCGATAGTTAAACATATTGCTGGAATTTCTAGCCAGATCAATCAGGCAAGAGAAATGAATAATGTTATCCAAATCAGGAAGGAGTGGGGGAAACTACTGCTCTCTGCTGCTGATATCACCTTGTATATAGAAAACCCCAAACATTCTATGTCTCCTGAAATTGATAAATAAATTCAGTATAGTCTTCGGATACAAAATCAGTACACACAAATCAGCAGCATTTCTGATATACTAATAACAGTTAAGCTGAGAGTCAAACAAAAGACTCAATATCATATACAATAGCTACAAAGAAAATAGAATACTTAGGAATATACTTAATCAAGGAGGCTGAAGATCCATGTAAGTCAAACTATGAAACTTTCAAGAAAGAAATTGCAGGCAATGTAAATACATGGATAAATATATCGTGCTCATGGATAGGTACAAAGATTCTATTTTAAAAGAGTATAAAAAATAGAATGTATACAGAGGATATTAGAAATAAATAGTAGAAAAAAATTAGAAGGGATGGGGTGCAGTAGCTCATGCCTATAATCCTAGTAGTCTGGGAGGCCAAGGCAGGCTGATTGCCTGAGCTCAGGAGTTCAAGTCCAGCCTGAGCAAGAGTGAGACCCCATTTCTACTAAAATAGAAAAATTAGCAGGGGATTGTGGTGGCCACTTATAGTCTCAGCTAGTTAGGAAAATGAGGCATTAAGAGCACTTGAGCCCAAGCCCTTGAGGTTGCTCTGAGTTATGATAAAGCCATAGCCCTCAACCCCAGGGAACAAAGAAACTCTAACAACAACAACAAAAAAAAAAATGGAAGTATTGGATTATAAAGTTGATGAAATTTTAAGAATATGCAAGCCAAAAGGCATAACATGAGCTACAATAAGAAAAAGACAAGAAAATTGGCAGAGTAATTGGGAGGTCTAAGATAAAAAGAAGTAAATTTCCAAAAGAAAGAATAATAAGGAGGAAATCTTCAAGAAGCAATTTTTAAAATGCCTCTAAATAGAAGAACATGACTTTCTAGACAGACCCAATGAACAAATGTCCAAAACCAGATGTGAGATTAAACTGGTGATAATTACATCTTCATGGTATCTCAGAACTTCAGAGTAAGGCAAATATCCAAAAAGCTTTAAAGATAAAGATTAAAATAAGCATCAAGTAAAAGTTAAGAGAATAATGTGACTACACTTCTCAACAGCAACCCAGCCTTTCAACTGAGTACAGCAATTGATTATCAACCTAGAAATCTTGATCTAAACAAATGATCAATGAATCTAAACTAACGATCAATGAATTGGATAAATAAAGACAGCTCCATCATTGCAGGTTCTTAAAAATTTATTTCCAATTTACTGATCTAAGAAGCCCTAGAGAATTTTCCCCATGTAAAGGGACAAACCCCCAAAAGAGAAAGATATAAGATGTAGGGGGAAAGTATTTATGAAAAGAGATTACCAGGACTATAGATCTGCAGCAGATCAATAAAAAAGTAGACTAATCGAATGAGAGCACATCAGGAGTTTTCAATGGTGTTTTTAAATAATTAAAATTGGTAGAATTTCTGATATTTTTAATTTTTTAAGTAAATATTTATACAATTTAAAAAGTTTAGGGACAAATAAGTGATAAATGCATCATTTAAAATAAACATGTATGCATATAACAAACAAAAAACACCACCAGAAAATTTATATCTAGAAAGACAAAAAAGTCTTGCAAGAAAAGAATAAAATAAATTATTATACTTTGCAATGTCTAAACTATAAATGGAGTTCTTCTTGTAAGAATAATCCCTTAACATCAGAATAATTAGGATTAGAATATTACAACATTGAGAAGATAGGAAGAAGGAAATTGTGTGTTTGGTCAGAGTCCAGGATAAAAGAATTATATCAACCTCTTCCATAGTAAGTAGATAATCTCTAAAGTGAATCTAATGGCTCACAAATATTAGCAAATTATTTAGAGATGTAGATGATTTATATCAAAAGAAAGTGTTAAGAGAATTAAAAATTGAAAATGCCTATGAAAATGGGAAAAGTGCACATGGGGTTATACTAACAATAAAAATAAAGAAAACATTTTTTTTAAGTAGAGAAAAATGAGACTCAGATTTTTCTTTGAAATACTCTCTGACAGAAGACAATTTAGTAATACTCAAAGAAATGTTTAGCACAAATATATGTGATCCAAGCATTTTATGCCTGGTCAAGTAATTCTTTTTTTATGAGCCAAGGCAGCTTTTAGAGGCATGCTCGTATAGGCAAGAGCTCATAAAATAAGTCATGTACCTCTCCTCTGCAAAAACTGAAAGGGTGTCCCTGTTAACTGAGAGATGAAGTAACAGGGACTAGATTTAATCTCCTGCACTGAACATCCAAAGAGTTAGACCACATAGATGAAACGATGGTTTTCAAGATACTAGATATCAGGTAACAAAGGGCAGCAATCTCTGGGAAGCAGAACGTAAATGTGATGGGTCCTTTGATTGGGCAAGCTTACTTCCTTGAGAGAATGTACACATATGACACCATCCTAATGGATTTTCTGAATTGGAGTGTTATAACTAACAAGCCCAAAACTTGTCTGGCTCCATAGGCTCCTCGCTAGAAGAGAATTTGCTTCATAATGAATCATACTTGAGTTGCACCTGTATCGATTTGTATGATATTGATAGAAGACTCTGGACTTTAGACTTTTGAGTTGATACTGTAACAAGTTAAAATTTTGGCACTATTGGAATAAAATGAATGTGTTTTGCATTTGAGATTCACATGAATTTCTGGTACCTGGGATAGAATACTATTGTCTGAATATTTATCTTCTCCCTCTCAAAATCAATAGATTAAAACCTAGTCTCTAATGTGATACTATCAAGTGGGGCCTTGTGGAGGTGATTAGGTCAAGAGGGAAGGGCTCTCCTGAATGGAATTAGTGCCCTTATAAGAGAGGCTTGAAAGCATTTGTTTATCCCTTTGCCCTTCCACAATGTGAAGACACATACAGGACGCCATCCATGATAAATGGGCCATCCCCAGGCACTGAATCTGCTATGACCCTGTTCCTGGGATTTCTAGCCTCTAGAACTGTGAGCCATAAATTGCTGTTGTTTATAAGTTACACAATCTAGGCTATTTTGTTATTGTAGCCCCCACTGGACTAAGACACTAAAAGCTGAATTTGACAGTGTATGAGTGGGATTTATTCCTATAATGTAAAGATAGTCCCACATATGAAAATCACTGTGATTTTCCTTAACCACCACCTTAACAGAATGAAGGAAAAAATATACACAATAATCTAAACTGATACAGAAAAGCACTTGACACAATTCAACACTCTTTCATGATTTAAAGAGAAATCAACAAGGAGGAATAGTAAACCACCCTGACGTAAAGAAGTCCACATTAATTAAAGAACACAGTCAACATGATACTGATGAGGAAAGACTGGATCTATCCCTCTAAGATCAAGAACAAAACAAGGATTCTTGATTTTGACAGTTATAGTTAAAATATTAATAGCAAGGAAATTCTAGCTACAGCAATTAGGCAAGAAAAGTGGAAAAGTGAAGTGAAGTTTCCTCTATTTGCAGATGAACTGATCTTATATGTAGAAAATCCTGAAAGTTACACATGTTTACATATACACACACAAAACTAACAAAGTAACCAAAGTAACCAAAGTTTCAGGTTACGAAATCAACATGTAAAATCAGTTGCATTACTATCCACTCACTATAAACAACCCAAAAGGGAAACTAGAAATTACTGCATTTAAACTAGCATCTGAAAGAGTAAAATACTTATGAATAAACGTGAGGAAGAAAGTGAAAGATGTGTATACTGAGGACTACAAAATAATGTTGAAATGAAGAAGACATACATAAAAGGAAAAATCCCATTTGTATATTAGAAGACTCGGTATTGTTAAAATGTCAATATATGTAAAGCAGTCTGCTGATTCAGTGCAATCTTGGTGAAAATCCCAGTAACACTTTTAATATGAACAGAAAAATCCATCCTAAATTTTACTGGAAATAAAATGGCTTTTAATTGTATAAATAAACAAACAAAAAGCCTTCAAAATGAACAAAATAGAATCTGGCCTTACTTGAGCCCCAGCTGGTTGGCCAGGAACCACTACACCAGATTTCAGGGAGTGGAGCTCTGAAGTTTTTATGTACCCAAGGCCCTGACATTTCAGGCCAGTGCTGGGCAGAACAGCCCCGAAGATCTCCTAAATGTCTCTGGGCCATTTTTTTATTGCCTTGATTAATACCATCTGGTTCCATGCTATCCTACTAATATTCTTAACAAATGTTCCCTTAGCCACACCCTTACTCTTCATTTCCAAACTATCTTTTTCATTCTTTATAACATGGGCAGCCTGAGGATTTTCCAAATCTTTAAGTTCTAGAACCCTTCTGATTCTAATTCCCACCTTTAATTTGTTTCTGTCTTCTCCCACTTTACTATAAGCAGTCAAGAGAAGCTACACTCTACCCTTAACATTTGGCTGAGCTATTTCTTCCATGAACTATTACATTTCACCATTCAGAAATTCCAGAAAGCAGTAAGACATGAACACACTTTATTTGTTATTTGTCACTTTATAAATGAGAATAGCTTTCCTTCTAGTTTCCAATAACGTGTCTCTCTTTACTGTATAACTCAACATCAGAATGTCCTTTACCACCCATGTTTCTACTAATGTTCTGATCATGACCACTTAGGTCATATCTAAGAAGACTGAGACTTTCTTCATAGCTTTGTTCTTATTTTGAGTCCTCCCTGGAATCATTTTTATGGCTTCATTCATGGCAAGGTAGACTTTTTCTAGGATGCACCTCCATCTACTTTTTTCTAGCTTTTAACCATTACCTAGACCCAGGGATTCTTCCACATTTTTAGGCATTTGTTGCAGCAGCACCCCGGCTCTCAATGCCAATCTCTGCCTGAGTCCATTCAGGCTGTTACTACAAAATACCTTAGGCTGGATGATTCATAAACAATGGGAATGTATTCCTCAGAGTTCTAGAAGCTGAGAAGTCCAAGATCAAGGCACTTGCAGACGTGGTGTCTGGGGAAGAACAGTTTCTCATAGATGGTGACTTTTAGTGGTGACCACACATAGTGGAATGGGAAAACATGTCCCTACAACCTTCTTTTCTAGGGGGAGCATTCCTGTTCATGAGGGCCCTACCTAATCACTTCCTGAAGGTCCCACCCTTCAGTACTACTCTGGATATCAGTTTCCAACGTATGAGTTTTGGGAAGATAGAAACATTCAGACCATAGCACATATTTAATAACTGAGCATGGTTTTGTTTTTCTTTTTCTCATTTTTATCTTTTCCTTTTTGTTTTGTATCATAGAGTAACATATTTTAAGGTCCTAATAAAAGGAGAATCTGGAATATGAGGATCTGTAAAGGATTTTTGCTCAAATCATTTTATTTCTCTATTCTCCATTATTGTTTCCCTCATTACTCAAAGAAATTATATTCCAAACAATATTTAGGATATAAAATAACAAATATACTTGACAGTATGATGCACTATTTTGAATTTTGAAAGGTAGCAACACCACATCATTTTAAGTATATTCATACTTCATTGCACTTACTCCACTCACTGACCAGAGAATCATAGTAAGAGATTCACTTGGTCCCTCAGAATTTTACTGCCTAGTTAGAGAAGTCAAGCCAGTTCTTACGAAAGAACTAAATTCCTAAGTGCAAAAGGCCTCAAAGGATTAGAAATGAAGAGGGAAAGAAAGAAGAACAGATGTTTCTGGGTGGGGGAACCCTTAAAGATGCCTTTGGAGGATGAGAGGACATGGCCAAGTGAGACAGAGCTTGCAGGTTTTAGAGTCCCTATGGGGGCAACCTGAATAAGAAATACCGCTGGAAAATAGATGTCCGTGAACTGAGCAGGGAGAGTTCTGAATAGTACGGTATTTAGATTCGATTTTGTAAAACCGTAAAGAAACCAAAGCCATCTAGTGAATATGTAAATTAGGGTACGAAAAAGCACAAGTACAGATAACACAGGAGGTGAAGTAGAGAGAACGAAGCATATTTAGATGCATAAGTTTGTGTTTGCTAACATGAAATAAAAGTGATAAATATTTATAGAGGCTCCCTCTTATTTTATAAAATCTCTCCACAGGAGAAGAAAAACATGAATTTAATTATGGAAAAAAATCATTGAAAATAGTGTGAGAAAATGGCTGCTTTCCTGGAGGGCTTGGAAGAAGTGATACCAAACTATTTCTAAGTCAGTCAAAGGAAAATGTATATAGAATTCAAATATCCAGTGGGAAAGCACCAGGAGAAAGTTGCTCATTTCTACTCCTAAGTCCACAACAGGAAGAAGCAAGAAGTCTGGTGAGAGACCCTCACAGATTACCTTTGAGCTATGAATTAAACAGAAAAACCAACTAAGATGAATACACTACTGTAAAGAGAAAGGACCTATGTGTTTAAAAGGAAAACTTAAAGATCGTATATAAACTTATATATATGTATAAAGAATATATATATTATTTTTCTATGATGCTATAAACACAGAGGGGAAAAATGTCAACCCCATGGTTATTTTAAATGAAGAAAAATGAGAAGGATGTATTCTTAAAATACAAGTTTAGATCACAGCTCTGACAGGTGTTTTAAAAACTTGAATGAAAACAGAGTAGCCTTTGGGCTCTGTTTAGTCTTCTTTTAGAAATTAAAACAATACACCTTAAACATTTTTGCCCTCATATTCTGAAATAAAAAACTTAAAATTAAAAAATTCTACAAAGCCGTATGTGAATTTTTATTTTTATTTATTTTGGAAGAGCATCTATCTTAAAATTATGAAAAATGTCCTTTTAGTTACACCCTTGATATTCTGATGTCAAATTGAAAAAAAAAAATGACTGATGATGTCTCCCCCAAAAATGAATGTTAGGGTTCACATTAGGGAAGTATGGATGAAGAGATATGGAAGTTTGATAGATATAGCTAAAGAAACAGATGAGGTTAATTGTAAAATCTGCTAGAAATCAACATTCAGAAAGTTTTAAGTTCTTATGAAACAGAAGAAATGTTAGAGACCCACAGTATTATTTCTAAAGCTATGCCAAATATACCACCTCTCAAAAGTACATGACAATCACCAAGAAGAAAATCGTGCAATATTATAACTGGTGCTCTATGTTCAGCATAAAAATAATCACTTGAGGTTTCAAGTAGTTTTGTTCTAAATAGTCACACCTTGGTAAGACAGAGTAGTAAACTGAACCATATTAAAGACGAGTGCTTCCCAGGAAACGAGGCCTGGACGTTCTTGAGAAAGGCTGCTTATGAAGTAGAGAAAGTATTGTTGTGTTCTTAATTTGTTAAGAAGAAACATTCAGCTATGCACAAAATGTTCCACTAAAATCTATGCAGTGTGATCTCTGGCAATCTTGGAGGATGTGCGGCCAGTTGCTTTATAGAATGAAAGGGGTGGGGAAAAGATGTGGAGGAAGACAGGAAAAGAGGGAGACAGAGACAGACTATATTTGACCCTGAAGGAAAATGGAAAATCAGATCAAATAAATTTAATAATTCCATTTTAGGCAGATTTGTGTGTGATAATCTGTCGAGCTTTACAGATGGGCATCACTTATATTCTGGAAAAGATGGCAGTACAAAATTGCAAGCAGGTCAGCTCTTCAATTAAGAAATGAAAATAATTCTTCAGCCCTTTTATAAAAGTTTTTGGAAAGGGATAGTCTTTGCACTCTTGGCTACTTCAAAATAAATCAAAACAAAGCATGTTTAGCATCTATTCACTATGAAAAGTTCACAAAGTAGTTACGACTGCAGAGATTTGTAGAAGTGTATATTTCATCTGTGTGTCTCCTGGAAGTCAAATAAGTTCCGAATGCTTTCTGCAGGTTTGAGTAGCAAATACAGTGAGAATTAAGGAAAAGTAGTGAGGGTGCACCTGTTTCTCATGCAAAAGTAACCTTATTGACTTAATAGCATAATATAGTTTATGCAGCATAGTAAGAATTTGATAATTTTTTTTTTTTTTTGAGACAGAGCCTCAAGCTATCCCCCTGGGTAGAGTGCCATGGCATCACAGCTCATAGCAACCTCCAACTCCTGGGCTCAAGCGAGTCTCCTGCCTCAGCCTTCCAAGTAGCTGGGACCACAGGCGCCC
>CAUYQV010154132.1:0-40480 GCA_963574575.1 Galagoides demidoff | reverse complement strand
TAAATAGCTGGGAACTAAAATTTAAAAATTACATTCAAAATATGTAGAACTAAAACTGTTCAACTTGTCGAGAAAAAGGGGGAGGAGAAGGCATCTGTCTGTGCAGGTAGAGTTAACAATTTTATAGAACTATTATAGGTTTAGTCATGCTTATTAAGAATAGAACACATCATTTAATTCAACTTGTTAAGATGTTGTTTAGGATGTTGCATCCTCATTTACAAATGAAATATGTTTGTAATTTTCCCTTATAATAATATATTTTTTCCAAGTTTAACATCAGGTATATCCAGATGAAGTAGAGTGATTTTGAAGTATTTCTTCTTTTTCTTCTGTCTATAAGATTTGGCATGGTCTGTTTTTTGAAATTATCTTCTATTTTTATTTATAAATATTAGTTGTCTATTTTTTGAGACTTTGGGAAAAAATGAGAAGTTAACTGATGACTCCGTACTGAACCTCAGAGTCAAAACGTTCTATGATAGACATACTCTTATCTGACAATGTGAATGTTATTTTTTTGCATTATTATTATTGCTCAATATTTTGATGCAGCAATCATCTGATTTCTTCTCTGAATGTATTTATCTTTGTTCCTTCTTTACGAGGTTTTTGTTTCTAGTCCTCATCTTAAACATTGTTATTGTTATTAAATTTTAAGCCTTTCTAACTTTGTGAAGGTAACATGTGGAAAGCAAATAAACACATGTCTATGTATAGAGAAAATTAAAAAAAAAAAGAAGTTTGGAGAGTACTCAAGGAACTAAAAGTGGATTTTCTCCACATTCTTGCAAGCACTTGTCATTTTCTGTTCTTTTGATAGTGACCATCCTGATCTCATAGATTTTCATATTTGCCACCTACCCCTCCTGCTTCTGACACTCTGCCCAACAGTTAACTTGTGTCATCAGGCTGATAAACTGGTCACACCCTGTGAGCAAGGACACACATTTCTGTGTCCCCTTCAGGGGTCAGTTTACTTGCTGTCTTGAATGGGCCCTGCTTTCCAGGAGCTTACACTCTACAGAGGGATGGGAAGTGAAAAACCAATATAGGCCCAAAGGAATCAGGGAAGAGTATCAACCCGGACACAGTTGAGAGTACCTTAGGGCCACCAGCAGGGGATGGTACGGTCACTCCCAGCTGGGGGATAGGAGGATGCTTCCAGCTGTTAGATTTGGGGCTGCATCTGGAGGAGCAGGCAGAGGAGGAAGAGGAAGAAGTGAAAAGATGATACTCTAGGGTGGGAATGGCTAAGGCCAAGGCAGGAAAACATTAGGTGGCTCTTGAAACCAGCACTGTCAAGTCTAGTTGGAATAATATTTGCATGTGGCAGCACTGGGACCTAGTCCTAGAAAGGTGGCTTGAAGCCTGGTTGGAGATGGAGACCCAGGAGGACTGGTGATGGTAGGTGGGTGGCAGTTGGAGTCCTCTATTAGACCTGTCTGCCCTTCCTGGACAATGATTAGCTGATTCCAGCTGTTCCTCCCAACCCCTCAGTTGTTGAGTCTTGTTTCTTCTACCTCAAAACCGCCAGGGTCCTTGTGTTCTTCGTCTCTTACCTGAGCCTTGGTGCCCTGGTCAGCTGTCATCCTACATGTTGTCCACCACAGAGTGGTGTTGAAAACACAGCTTGGATTCCATGGAACCCTTCAATTCCTCTTAACTTCTTCATTGCTTGGAAATAACCTCTTGACGTCTTGAAAGGTCAGTGCAAGATGGCCCTGCCTGTCATCCCCGCCCTGGCTCCAGAGGGCCCTTCAGTCCCTTCTATCTCAGGGCCATGGGCTGCCCCATTTCCTGAGCACGCACACCTTTTTCCTCTCCTGCCTTCCAGCTCCGCCTCCAGGGTGCCTCACCCCACACCACACATGACTCAACCAGAAGCCTCCCACTCTCCTCCCAGTCCAGTGGCCCATTAAACTTTTCCACAGTTGGTGGTGCCCATAGCTCAGTGGGTAGGGCGCTGGCCACATACACCAAGGCTGGCAGGTTCAAGCCTGGCCAGGGCCAGCTAAAACAAAGTAACAACTGCAACAACAATAACCAAAAAAGCCGGGAGTTCTGGTAGGCATCTGTAGCTCCAGTACTTGGGAGGCTGAGGCAAGAGAATCACTTAAGCCCAAGAGTTGGCGGTTGCTGTCAGCTGTGATGCCACTGCACTCTACCCAGGGTGGCAGCTCTGTCTCAAAACAACAAAACTAAACAAAACAAACAAAAAACCTTTTCCATTATGGTGTCTGGTATGGTTTCCCCCAGGCCCTCCTACCAGCTGGCTTTTGTCTTGGACAAATCTCTTCACCTCTTGTTTCTCCATGTTTATAAAAACAAATTTGTCAATACATAAAATTTCATGATCCTCAGCTACTTGTTTCTCCCACGCCCCTGCCAGATTGCGCATGCTTTATGGCCAAGAATACTATGTTCTTGAGTCCCCACCCCTGCACCCAGTGCAGAGCCTTCTGTGTCATAGGTGCTGCTGAAGAGGTGAAATGATTGCAGTGTTTTCTCCCCACCAGGCCACTGTCTGTGGCAGGTTGCTCCACGCCTCGCTCATGACATCCCCTCAGTCTACAATGCACTCTTTTCTCTATACATTTTTAGCTAACAACTTCCTCCTCATCTTCAAAGAGCCAACTTGAATGTCATCTGGAGGCTTTCCTCCAGCTATGCCTGAGTTCCTAGGGCACTGCGGCCTATCACCATGTATCAGGGTCACAGTCATGTCTTCCTTGTTGTCACTGACACATCAGTGCACTTGCCAGCTATCTGCAATGGTACGAGCTGAGCATTGTGTCCATGGGACATTCAGAACACTTTGTTTCCATTCTGGCTCAGGGCCTCAGGATCTAGGGTCACAGCCCAGGCCCTGTGCCCGTAGCAGTGGGGTGACATTGAGCCCTGCCTTCTTGTTCCCTCTCACCTCATCCTCCCAGCCATAGCAGAGAGGTGGCACCTTGGTCTTCCGGCTGAGGTCAATGCCCTGGGGCTTCCGGATGAGTGAGTATGGTGGCTGCTTCCAGTAGCTGGTCTTAGGGGTGAGAAAAGGCTGGCCTGGCCCTGCAGCTTTGCAGAGGGAGCTGAACAGAGGAGGAGGGTCATTCTCCCATTCAAGAGCCTTTGGGTCCTACACAGTGTCTCCTTCCCTCCGGGGGTGTAGAGGGCAGGATTGCAACCTGAGTGACCGAGATGTACAGCCAGACAGAAAACAGACACAGAGTGGGGCCTGCCCCACAGGGCCTTAGGGTTCAGGAGTGGGGGGACAGAGGACAGGTACTGAGCCCCAAGGGTGCAGTGGGCAAATGGAAGTTGGGGTGGTGCTGAGTTGAGGGGTGAAGCAAACTGCAGCTGGCCTGATACCCACCTGGGCATTAGAATCTCCCAGAGACCCTTGTTTTGTTTGTTTTCTTGGTCTTACAAGATAGAATATGTTCTCATTTGTAGTTCATTCAGGTTGTCCTTTCTATAGAGCCATAATTAAAAATAGAGATAGATAGTCATACTTAAAAAAAAAAAACCCAATACTGATTGCTAGGGAAGGAATAGGCAGATTTGTCACTCTGCTGGAGGTGCAGGTGGGCTTAGTGTCTGACCTGTGTGTGCACAGGGGAGAGGCAAGGATTGAAGAGGACCCCTGACTTTGGCACTTCAAGATGGTGCTGTCACTCAGAGACTGTGGGTGTGTGCATGTGTGCGGCTGGGCATCAGAGAGGTAAGACTTGACCATGTGAGAGGGACTTAGCAGAGACGAGGATGTCCCCTGGTGATGGCCAGGGCTGGAGCTGAGGAGACTGCTAAGAGCCAGGTTCCACATCACCATGCGAGAGCCAAAGGGGACAAAGCCTTTTGTTTGTTTAAACCACAGATGTCTGTGCCCTTGGGTCAACATCTGCAGAAGCAAAGCTCTTGGTTCCCAGTACAACCCACCTGGCATGGCTCCAAGGACAGGGCTCAGCAGTCATGAGTATAAACAAGAAGCATGGACGGGTGGTATAAGAGCTGAACCAAAGACTCAGATCCACCAAGGATTAGCTCTGTGATCTTGGCTGATTACTTCATGTTCTCTATAATGGATCACAATGGAGATAACACCTCCCAAAAAGCTTGGATATACAGATCCTGGATCCTGGAGGTGGAGATGTTTTGTAATGAGGGCTGGCCTACTGCCTCTGGCCTGTAAGCCCTCAGGCTGTTGACCCCTGTGTCTATGCTAATCATTAAGCCCCAGGAGGACATATGTGTATATTTGTGATTGGGGGGCTGGAGGGGCAGGTGGCAGCCCAGGCCTGAGTCCAGATGCCCACACCCCCTGAGGTAACACCAGCAAAGTCCACCTGACTTGGGTCTCCTACCTTGGAAGTCCTGCCCAGAAAAAAGGCAGGGGCAGAGATGTCCAGGCTGTGGGCATAATGTCCCTGTCGGTGTGGGCTGTCAGCTCACTTCCCAGGGCCCCCAGCCTCACACACAAGGACGGATAGCCCAATGCTGACTGCTCTGGAATGCTAGGCCATAGAGTTGCAGAGGCAAAGAGGGAATTAGGGATCGCATTGCTCAGATAAAGATGTGGAGAGAAAGGGCTTGCTTATGGTCACATGACAAGTTAGTATCAGAGCCTGTGGGTGCTGGAAATCTCCCCCTCACTGAACCTGAGTCTGGCTGAGGGGAGAACACAAGTTAGGCCTGTGGAGAGGGAGACATCCCCTTATGGAGGGCATGTCCCCCACAGCACAGAACAGATGGGCCCTCCCTCTGCAGGGTCTATAGCTTCTTACCAAATGAACCCATGGCCTCTCCCCTCTGACCCCTTTAGCTCTGTGAGGTAAATTCAGGGAACACCCAGACAGGCAAACAGTGGGGATTGGCCATGCTCCTTCCAAGCTGGAACTGTCTGTGTCAGGTAAGGGCAGGAATAAAGGCCTGGCTATAGGATCTACACCAGGGGATCAAAGCTGGGCCCAGGCTATCTCAGGTCAATGACTGTGTATGTTTCACTGCTGTCATTTTGCTGCCCATGTTGTTCTCCTGGACTCCAGAGACCTTGGAGAATCCACATGCCTGTCCCAGCTGTACCACAGGAAGCAGTGCAGACTTGGCAGCAGCCCTGGGGCTTCTCCTCAGAATTGAGCACCTGGGTGGGCACCTCAGCAGCAGAAGCACATCAGCTGGGGGCTGGAGGGAGAACTGGCCAGCCCAGGAACCCTGGCTGCGGCTTGGAAAGAGCATTATTAGGAAGTGTCTGTGCCCGAGGACTTGGGCGTCTTGCCTTTCCAAGGCCAAAGTCAGTCTTGTTCATTTAGGAGACTCCCAGAACTGAGGGCAGTCATCCTCCTGCCTTCCATCACCACTCCGGTATTAATGTTAACCACTCTTTGAAAGAAAAGGCATCTAAGAACAGGCAACAGGAAACACCTCTGAGCCTGGTAGTCAGAGCACCTGGGTCCTAACCCTTGCTGGATAACCTTGAAGCAAGTCAATCTCTGGGCTCATTCTATAACTTGAGGGGGAAGCTGGCCAGCCAGGCTGACCCATGGGAGGTTGTGGAAATCAAATGAGAAGTCAGTGCAAGTGATCTACAAAGTAGAAAGCACCATCCAAACAGCAGGCTGTACCATTGCCCTCATTTCTGCTGTATCAGTCACATTGCATGTCCCCCACCTGGCGCCAGTCCTCCCAGGGCTGTGGCTCCTGCAACCATTCCACTAGGAGCACTAGGCAGTGCTCCGTGGACAGCACACAACACTCACACCTACCATGTCTGGTCCTATCTGAAGATGTCTCTATCTCTGCCTAGCAGCCACACTGCCAGCAACCTGGACACCCAGCCCAGCAGACTCAGGGGCCAGAGCATACTTCTCCCTCTGCAGAGCAAGTGGGAGGTGAACCAAGCAGAGAGTCCCTGATTTTCAGAGGACTCCTAAGGCTGAGGAGTTTGCAGAGAAGGACCCCAGTGACTGGGACTTCATTGCTGTGATATTTGGAGAGAGAGACAGGCTTGGCCCAAGGGGAGGGAAGTTTGTTCAAAGGGAGAAGAGAAAGAGGTAGGAAGGTAGGCGGGCTTGTAGGGGATATACTCTGGGGTCTAGGCGAGAAAGGATAGAGGAAGCAGGAGAGCAGATGGATGGCACAGCCCCATCACTGCATCCACTCAGGAACAATGACCTCAACCCTGCAACCAAGAACTGCTTAACCATTGGTGTTTTGTTGGAGGTGGTTGGTGGGCCAGTATCTGAAGCTGATGGAGGAAGAGACCACCCTTCCTGGGTGTGCTGATCACTCAGGGGCCATTAGCGATCCTCTCCTTCAGGGCCACTTCCAACAAGTGGCAACCTCGCTGGAGAAGTTGTCCAATCAGTGGTGCTGATGCTCCTCTGTTGGAGGTGGCATTTGTCCTGCACAACAAAGGAAGGCACCACCACATGATACCCCTTAGTGCCCCCAGCTATACACAGTCTGGCCCTGCCCATCCACAGCTTGTCCAGAGTGTGCTGTGCCCCCACCTGGCTTTCCTCCAGCCCCCAGAACTCTCACCTCTGGTTGTTGTCGTCTCTCCCTAGAATACTCTGCCCCCTGATGCCCCACAGCAAAGTCCTTACTCACTTGTAGGTCTCAGCTGACTAGCCCTTCCTAATCAACCTACTGGCAGATGAGAACCCTTCCCTGCTCACAGTTATTCTCTGCTCTTTGGTTTTTCCTTTATAATGTTGATCACATTATGTATTAATTCGCATTTACTTGTTTTTATTAATGTGAAACTCACATAACATGGGATTAATCATTTTTAAGACTGCAGTTTAGTGTCGTTAAGTATATTTAAAATGTGCAATCATTCCATTTCTGGGCATCTATCCAGAAGGAAAAAAAACTTTTATTATAAAGACACTTGTACTAGGCTGTTTATTGCAGCCCAATGTGATTTTAGTGATTTACAATCACTAAAAGGTGGAAACAGCCTAAATGTCCTTCAACCCAGCAATGATTGGTAAGCTGTGGTATATGTATACCATGGAATATGATTCAGCCATGAAAAACAGTGGAGATTTTACAGCATTTGTACTAACCTGGATGGAGGTGGAACACCTTATTCTTAGTGAAGCATCACAGGAACGGAGAAGAAAGAATCCTATGTATTCAATGTTGATATAAAGACAAGTAATGACATGGGGGGGCATGGGGGAAGGGGATACCAGACAGGAGGGAGGGGGTGTGGGCAAGGAGAAAAAAAAAAGCAAGAAAGAAATTAGTGACTAATTCTTATATAAATTGTATTTAATTTGGACCAAAGCACATTACTTAAATACTAATTTTTAATTCAACATGTTAATATGTTGTTTATCACATTGCATCCTCATTTGTAAGTGTAATATGTTTATAATTTCCCCTTTATAATAATATATTTTCTCCAATTTTAATACCAGGTGTATCCAGATTAAATAGAATGATTTTGAAGTATTTCTTTTTCTATTGTCTATAAGATTTGGCATGATCTGTCTTTTTGAAATTATCTGTTACTTTCATTTATAAATATTAGTTGTCTATTTTTTTGAGACTTTGGAAAAAAAATAAGAAGAAGAAGTTAACTGATCAAAGTATTCTATAATAGTCATACTTCTATCTGACAATGTGAATGTTACGTTCTTTCCATTATTACTATTATTATTGCTTAATATTTTGTTGCAGCAATCATCTGATTTCTTTTCTGAATGAATTTATCTTCATTCATTCTTCATGAGGTTTTTGTTCTCAATCTTTATGTTAAATATTGTTATTGTCATTACATTTAGCAAAAAAAACATAAAAAAAAAAATGTACAATCATCACCTCTACCTATTTCCAAAACATTCTCATCATCCTGTAAGGAAACCCCATACTCATTAAGCCAGCGACCGCTTTTTAACAGCGAAAATACACTGTGGCATTAGGAAGGTTGAGAACCACTGCATTAAGCAATCACTGCCCCCTTACCCTGGGGCCCCGGCAGTCACCAATCTCTATAGACTTACTTTTCTGGATATTTTATGCAAATGGAATCGTACAATATGTGGCATGTTCACTTAGCATGATGTTTTTGAGGCCCGTCCACGTGGTAGTGTGTATCAGTACTTTATTCTGTTTTATCCATCCATGGGCATCTGGGTTGTCGTCACCTTTGCCTGCTATGCCTATTTGTATACAAGTGTTTGTTTGGATGCAGGCATACCTCAGAGACACTTGGGGTTTGGTTCCAGACCACCACAACGAAGTGCCTATTGCAATAAAGCAAGTCATACAAACCTTATGGCTTTCTAGTGCATATAAAAATTATATTTACACAATACAGTAGCCCGTTAAGCTGCTCGGAAGCATTATGCCTAAAAGCACAATGTACGTATTTCCATTTAAAAATAGTTTATGAGCCGTGCATGGTGGCTCACACCTATAATCCTACACTCTGGGAGACCCTGGCATGTAGATCGATTGAGCTCAGGAGTTTCAGACCAGCCTGAACAAGAGCGAGACTCCTCTTTAAAAATAGCCCTGTCTTGTGGCTGGCACTTGTAGTCTCAGCTACTTGGGAGGCTAAGGCAAGAGGATCGCTTGAGTCCAAGAGTTTGACATTGCTGTGAACTATGATGCCATGGCCCTCTACCGAGAGTGACAAAATAAGACTCTGTCTCAAAAAAAAAAAAAAAATATATATATATATATATATGCGTGTGTGTGTGTGTGTGTGTGTGTGTGTGTGTGTGTATTTAATTGCTAAAATATTCTAATGATCATCTGAGCCTTCAGCAAATTATACTCTTTTGCTGGTGGAGCATCTTGCTTTGCTGCTACTGGCTGATCAGGGTGGTGGGTGCTAAAGGTTGGGGTGGTTATGGCAATTTCTGAAAATAAGACAACAGTGAAGTTGGCCATATCGCTTCTTTTCACAAAAAATGTCTCTGCAGCATGAGCTGCTCTAGGCTTTCTTTTCGTGGTTACACTTCACTTATTTCTTTATTTTTTTACTTGTTCATGGGGTACCAGTGAAATTTTGATGCATTGACTTATTGCATTGTGGTGATGTCTGGGCCTTCGGGGCCTCTATGCCTGGAGCAAGGCCCCATTGTCCGCCCTTCCTCACCCGCCACACCTCTCCAAGTCTTCACTGTTCGTCCTTCCACCCTTTGCTCCCATGCGTGCACACTGCTTAGTCCCACTTTTAAGTGTTTTTCTGTGTCTGAGTTGTTTCACTTAATATAATGGCCTCTAGTTCCATCAAGTTGCTACAAAAGGCATGATTTCATTCTTGTGGCTGAACAGTATTCCGTTATGTAGATATACTTCATTTTCTTTATCCAATTCTTGGTTGATGGATACTTAGGGTGATTCCCTATTTTTGCTAGTTTGAATAGTGCTGCAAGCTTACAAATACGGGTATCTTTTCTTATTTTGATTTCTTTTCTTTGAATAGTTACCCAGTATTGAGATTGATTGATCCTATGGTAGTTTTATTTTTAGGTCTTTGAGAACTCTCCATACTGTTTTCCTTCGAGATTGTACCAATTTACACTCCTGACCATGTGTAAGAGTCCTCTATTTGCTACATCCTCACCAACACCTGTTATTTTTTTGTCTTTTTAATTATAGCCATATTGCATTTACATATTGGTGTAAATGATGAGATGTTCTTGACAGCATTTTACCAACAGTAGAACTTCCTTCAAAATTGAAGTCAATCCTCTCAAACTCTGCCACTGGTTTACCAAGTTGATGGAATATTCTAAATGCTTTGTTACCATTTCAACAGTGTTCACCGCATCTTCCCCAGGAGTAGATTCCATCTCAAGAAACCACTTTCTTTGCTCATCCATAAGAAGCAACTGCTCATTTGTTGAAGCTGCAGTATCATGAGACAGCAGCAACTGAGTTACAAATTCAGGCTGTTTTTCTAATTTCATTTCTCTTGCTGTCTCTACTATCTCTGCAGTTATTTCGTTCAACTGAAGTCTGGAACCCCTCAAAGCCATCCATGAGGGTTGGAATCAATATTTTTCAAATTCCTATTAATGTTGATTTCTTTTAAGTTTATTTAATTAATTTATTTATTTGTAGTTTTAGGTTTTTTTTTTTTTTTTTTAAGAGATGAAGTCTTGCTATGCTACCAAGGCTGGTCTCAAACTCCTGGCCTCAAGTGATCCTCCTGCCTCAGCCTCTAAAAACACTGGGGTTACTAGCCTTGATTTTCAAGTCTTACTATATAAGAAATACATTATATAAGGCTCTAAGTGCCATAGATAGTGATTTCTCTGATGGATCTGGGTAAAGTGAACTGAAATCCAATCCAGAGGCCATTAAGAATGTTCATGATTCATAGAAGGGAGGCAAAATATTAACACTGGCCAGGGACGGTGGCTCACACCTGTAATCCTATACTCTAGGAGGCTGAGGTAGGTGGGTCACTTGAGCTCAGGAGTTTGAGACCAGCCTGAGCAAGAGGAAGAGCCTATCTCTATGAAAATTAGAAAAACTAGCCAGGTGTGGTGCACACCTGTAGTCTCAGTTACTTGGGAGGCTGAAGCAAGAGGATTGCTCAAGCCCAAGAGTTTGAGGTTGCTGTGAGCTATGACACTACAGCTCTCTAGCCTGGGCAAGAGAGTGAGACTCTGTCTCAAAAAAAAAAAAGTCAAAATTACTCCTGATCCAGGCTGAAGAATGGATGATGTATTAGCAGGCATGCAAACAACATTAATCTTCTTGTACATCTCCATTTGGAGCTGTTGGGTGACATTGTCAATAAGCAATAGTATTTTGAAAGGAATCCTTTTTTTTCTGAGCCCTAGTCTCAACAGTGGGCTTAAAATACTCAATAAATCATACTGTAAACAGAGGTCCATCCATCTAGGCTTTATTCTTCCAATTATAGAGCACAGGCAGAGTAAGATTTTTGGACTGGTAAGCGAGCATTGTTTTTAACTTAAAATCACCAGCTACATTAGTTCCTAACAAGAAAGTCAGCCTGGGCTCGGCACCTGTGGCTCAAGTGGCTAAGGCGCTAGCCACATACACCTAAGGTGGCGCGTTTGAATCCAGTCTGGGGCCTGCCAAACAACAATGATGGCTGCAACCAAAAAATAGCCGGGCGTTGTGGCAGGCGCCTGTAGTCCCAGCTACTTGGGAGGCTGAGGCAGGAGACTTGCTTGAGCCCAGGAGTTGGAGGTTGCTGTGAGCTGTGATACCACAGCACTCTACCCAGGGGGGATAGCTTGAGGCTCTGTCTCAAAAAAAAAAAAAAAAAAAAAAACCATGTGTCTCTCTGTCCCCAAGAACATGCCCTGGTCACGTGTCAGGGCACTGAATTCTGTGAGAGAACCGAACTCCTCGTGGAGCCATTAGCTGGTGATGCTCTCCTGAAAATGTCGTGGTTGGCTAGTGTTTTTCAGTGGGTTTCAGAGCTTTGTGGTACACAGGGAAGCTGTGTAGCCTGCCCCGCTGGGCAGCCGTTCGCTCCTCAGCACTCTTCCCTCTCCCTCGCTCTCTCCCTCCCCCTCTCTGCCCACTTACTATAAGCTGCTGCTTTGCAATTTCCTGACTGGCCTTGGAGGTGAAACAGGAAACTTGATTCTAAGACTGTGTTTTCTTTGTCACGCCCTTCCCAGGACCACTCAGCTCTGTCAGTGGAGGAGGCCGTGTGGGAGAGGGGAGCTGGGGTCCTGGTGTTCACAGCCTGCGTGGGGACTCTGCCCAGAGCACACTCAGCCTTCATTTCCTCCTCACAGGTCTCTGGTGGGACGGTCAAAGAGCTGGTGGAGGCCCTGAGACAGATGGGCTACACGGAGGCCATCGAGGTGATCCAGGCAGCTTCCAGCGCAGTGAAGACCACCTCTCGGGCCCACCTGCTGCCTCTCTCACCTTCTTCCACAAGGCAGCAAATAGGTAAAGAAACAGAAAGATAGAAAAACATTGGAGATACTTTCCTCCCTCCCCCTGGTGGTGTCTTCAGCTCTCTTGGGATAGGTGTGGCAGTGCCCTTTCCCCATCATCTTCTGAACGGGTTTTCCTGTGTGTCTGTCTAACCCGGGGCTTAACTTCTGTTCTCTTGACACTGCCATTCAGAAGAGGGGGCCGTTCCCACGGAAAAGCATGTTGACCCGTGAGTTACTTAAGGAATACTAAATAATGCAGTAAATGCTAGAAGCAACATGATGTGGATGGTTAAGGTAAATGTTCTTTCTCTCATTTTTTAAATATAAAGAGAGAGAGAGAGATACAGAGAAAGAAAAAATGCCCAGCCCAAGGTTCGCAGAGTCAGCACCAAACTGATGCTGTCCCCTTCCCACTGGGCTGCCCCTCTGTTCCTCTACCTCCTCCCTCCAGCAGGCTCCTTCCTTCGGCCTCCTCATTTGTGCTCATGACACTGACCTTTCCTCCCACCAGTAAAGGGACCATGTGTCATCCAGAAAACGCATATCCATACAGAATGGCCTGTCGACACAGCCCAGTGATCCTGTACTTCCATAATCTGATCTTTCCACTCTCTGAACAACCATTTCACACCTTCTCTTTCTCTTTCCAAGCCCCCAGCCCTGCTTCCCTGCCCTTACTCAAGCACTGCCCTGGCCTAACAGTCCATGGAAAACACAGAAGGAACTCGAACTCCCCCATCTTTACACCCTCAAGTCCCCCAGCCCCTCTGCACCTGTGCCCACATTGGCGGCTTTCAGTGTCTGTGCCCATGAGGGCAGCAGCCTCTCCCGGAGTCCAGAGTCCCGAGTCGCACCCACTCCCCACTCACCTTCCTCAGGTTCTTGCTCCATCATCCGTGCCTAAGCAGTCCCCTACCCCCCATCGCTCACCTAGCAAGTATGCTGTAACTTCCTGGTCTTTCAAAACAAAAGGAACAGAAAAAGGCCTCGATCTCAGGTCTCCTTTAGCCCTAGTCCAATTTCTCTGTTCCCCTGAACAGCAGAGCTTCTCAGAAGAATTTCTTAGAGCTGTTTTTTCTACCTCTTCACCTTCTTTCCTCAACTTGACCCCCTGCACTTGAGTTCCATCCCCCTGCCCCACCAGGTCGGCTCTCATCAGTGACTAACTTCCCTGTTGCCAGATCTAGTCACCCTCCTTCACCACTTGAGGCCTCTGCTATAGTTGACCCTCCCTGCTATTTCAGCCTGGCTCCCTCTCAGCCATTTTGTAGCACGCGCCACTGGCTGCCTCCTCCACCTCCCCTCTGACTCCTGGTGCGGAAGTCTTGGTGCCCCACCCAAACCCCATACTGGCCATACCGGTTGGAGCACAGCTCTCCTCTGGGAGGTGAAGACACAGTGTAAGATTTACCTTTGAGTCCCTTCTGGTGCTCCCATAAGCTCCATCAATGTCCTCCCTGATGACCACCCAGGTTGAGTTCACTCCCTGCCCCCTCACCCACCCCATCCCCGCCAGACCCACAGGAGCTCCTAATCGTCCTCCTTGATTCCTTTTGGTCAGCCCTCCCTTCAGTCCCTTTTCTGCCCAACAGGCAGTTTGAGTCTTCTTAAAAATTAATGAGTTTTTGTTCCTCCTGTGGCCCACTCTAGTTCTTTTATTTATTCAGCAGATCCTCACTGAGTATGCACTGCGTGCCCAGCCACATCCCTGCTGTACCCATTCTCTCTTTTAAATGTCACTTTGATGCACTCTGCCCTCCCTGTGCTCCCCCAGCACACTGGTCTGAGGGAGGCTGGGGCCTTGGAACCTTCTCATCCCCTTCCCTAGAGAGCTCTTCCCTGGCTGGCTCTTCCTGCCATTCAGTTTCAGCCTGCTGGGGGCCTTCTTAAGGGAGTAAGGGTAGGTGTCACTGTGCACACTTAGAAAGGATAAATGCGAACACCAGGAAAACCACCCAGATCTCCCGTCTCCTGGTCCCATACTCCTTCTGCACAGATAGTCACAGAAGAAAGTAAATACTTACATCTTAAAAAGTAAAGGCCGAAATAAATACATAAGCATTTAGCCCTTAATTTGTAGTTACTTTTACATTACAGCACTATTCCTAGCATATAATAGATACCAAATAAAAATGGGTTAAGTCAAGCAACACCAAGATGATAGCCATGACACTGCCACTGAAGTCTTAAAATTTTAATATCAGAATCTGATACATAAGAAGGTAGCTTTCAATTTCAAGGTTGAAGTTAATTAGACTTCTCCTGTTCTCTGTATAGGAAGTAATTCACACTGGTCAGATCCCTAAGGATACTTCTCAATGAGAAGTATTCAACCTAATTTTCTAGTGTGAACTCACTTTCATCAAAATCGTGTTATATTTTGGCTACCAAAAATATTTTCAAGGCAATATATACTGTTCAGTAGCATTTGAAGCCCAGAGAGAGATCTCATTTTTAGTTCCTCCTTCGGCTACCAGTTTATTTTGCCTAGGTTCAGCAGTTTCCCCAGTTATAAAATAAGTAATAGAGTGGTTGGAAAAATGTACCTGATTTCTGTGGGGGGGAGGTACACTATGAGTCAAGAGAACTCAGACAGGATTCTCATGAACACAAGATTGCAAGAGAAAAACGTGAAAACATTCGGCTAATTCTGATGTGCTTGCAAGTGTGTGTGTTAGATGGTATCTCCTGCCCCTCACCCCCTTGTGAACCGTCGTGATGAGGGGGTAGCGTGGGGGAAATGTGCTGACTTGTGAAGCCAGTGGGCAAGAGCCGTCCACAGAGTAGTGCACAAACCTTGTAGAGCTGAGGTTGGAGCCCAGCTGAAGCAAAAGATGCAGGAGAGCCTTGGTCCTTGCCATCTCCCCAGTGAAGTTGTGTTTTCTCCCCACAGATGAGCTTCGAGACAACGACAGCATCTGTGACAGCGGCGTGGAGACATCCTTCCGCAAACTCAGCTTTACGGAGTCTCTGACCAGCGGCAGCCCATTGCTAACTCTTAACAAAATGCCCCATGATTACGGGCAGGAAGGACCTATAGAAGGCAAGATTTAGCCTGCTGGC
Source organism: Galagoides demidoff (assembly GCA_963574575.1). NCBI lineage: Eukaryota > Metazoa > Chordata > Mammalia > Primates > Galagidae > Galagoides > Galagoides demidoff. The sequence continues at coordinate 25,532 of CAUYQV010154132.1, read as the reverse complement.
AATTTCCCACTCTGTAAACCAAAGTCCTAAAATTCCACTGTGTTGCCCAAAGGAAGGAAGGTAAAGTACATTCAGAGGTGCTCAGAAGAGAAGCAGAATCATTCTTGACTTAATTCAAGGCCTTCTGAACTTGGCTTCCTTTCTTGGCTCATAAATGAATTTTAGCTGGGTTCACTTGCAGCTCGTACCTAGCAATCACAGTGCTCGGCTGAGTGCTGTGTCTGGGGAGGGGGTGGCTTACCGAGCTTTGCTGGCTGCTCCTAGAACACAGTCGCTTCTGTTGTGATTGCTGCTGTCCCCTGCTGCCTCCTGCTATCATTAAAAGGTATCACTCTTCCTACTCTCCAGCCATCCAGAACCTTCAAATCAAGAATTAAGAAAAAAGGGTATTTTAAAATGAGAGTCACTTAGTGTGCAATAAAAAAAAAAGACGTATTGCTTTTTCAAAGATTGCTATCTCTGTGATTTAAAAAAAAGAGAACACATACTTGTCAATATTTAAACATGATTACAATCTGTGCTGAAAATGCTATTTTCTTTCCCCCTTTTCTGCATTTTGCTATTGTAAATATGTTTTTTAGATCAAAACTTTAAGGGAAAAGATATTGGATTTATAAATGCTATTTTTTATTTTACTTTTATAATAAAAAGAAAAGCAAATTGATGACCTCGCCTTGTTTGAGCCCTGCAAATACGTCTCTAAGGTGATGCTTTGTAATCATGGGATCATTCCACAGCCTGGTTAATCACATTCACATTTTCATTAGAGTCAGTTTTTTAATCTAGACATGAACCAAAAAAAAACACCTAAAATGAAAGCTTTGGGCTTGTTCAATCCCTGCCCAGCTCATCTCATTTAAACAGCATTATCTCACCTTCTTCTGTCTCATTTCACCCTATACCCCTTCAGCGTCTTCTCCATATCTCTGACATGTCCATGTAGCTGAGGGCATTGGACAAGGAGCCTTCCTGCGTGAAGCTCTGCTGCACTGCTTTTCACTCAAAGAGTTGGGAAAGAGGAAGAAGTCTTCGGATGAGGTGCTGTGTGCAACTGAGACCTTGACAAAGGACTTGGAGGCAGGGAGTGCACGCTGCCCGCCTTCTCCTTCAGGGACTGCCTCTGCTGCAGACAGCCATCTCCCTCTTGCCACACCCATTTCCATGGTAGCTCCAAGCAGCACCTGTCTAACCCAGGGCAACAGAGGTAGGCTATGTGAGCATCAGGGCTCCAGCGAGGTCGGCTGAGGCTGTGCTGCACCCAGCATCACCCTCCGCCCTGCTGCCTCTCCCCTTCCACAGTTACTGATCTGGAGGGTACTACCTGAGAAAGACCCTGCACACAGATCTCCATCTCGGAGTCGGCTTCCGAGAGAACCATCTTGAAAATAACCCAGGTGTGCAGAATTAGCCCCAGTTTACAGAGAAGGAGATTGAGGCGTAAAGAGTTCAAGTAGCTGCTTCTACATTTACTCCCAGCTCTGTCTAGCTCCAAACCTCATGAGCAGGGCATTATCTTGGTAGGATAAAGTAGGTAAACATAATTGAGTCTACCAGTAGACCCCAAAATATATAGAAATTTAGCATGTCATAGAATTTCAAATCAGTGAGTAAAAGATGATTATTCAATAAACAGATGTTCCAGCTTAGGAAAAAAGCAATCTGAACCCAAGCCTTCCTCATCATCAAAATAATTTCCAGATGCATCAAAAGTTAATTTTTTTTTTTTTTTTGCAGTTTTTGGCCGGGGCTGGGTTTGAACCCACCATCTCCAGCATATGGGGCCAGCACCCTACTCCTTTGAGCCACAGGAGCCACCCAAAAGTTAAATCTTAAAAATATTAGAACTCATGAATGAATATTCTTGAAGTAGGGAAGGCCTTTCTAAGCAAGATTTCATCCTCTGGTTGGTGTAAAAACAGTAATTCTAGCTAGTGGGGAAGCTGAGGTAGGAGGATCATGTGAGCCCAGGAGTTTGAAACTAGTCTGGGTAAAATAGTGAGAACCTGTCTTTAAAAGTTAAAATAAAATTAAATAAATAAATGGTTTGGGTTATGCATTTCACAGTGGGTCCCTAATCAATGGAATCTTTTCTTAAAATTCTACTTGTTTTCTACAATATTACCATTTCTCCACCCCTACCTACCTCCATTATTCCCGCTTTCAAAAACTGTATAACATGAAGAAATACAGCTCTGACTTAATTGTCAGACAAGTAGCCCAGGCCTCCATTCCTCTGCCAGTTCCACTTGTGGTGGATAGTTGTTGTCCTGCTGGCCACGACAAGGTCACTGATCTTACAACGTGATGCTGGCTCCCCTCCCAGGAGGGGAGGGGCCTTGCACCTTCTCTGTGAATCTAAGGGTGGAAGAGATGTTAAGTGACCTGCAAGGGTAGGTCATAAAATGTAATACCCCTTCTGCCCAGTTGACCTGGTTCACGCCTTAGAGAGAAATCAGGCCCAGGAGTTTGGACAGGAACCTTCACAGCAGTCCCGCCAGTGCCAGCATCAACTGCAAGATGTGTGAGGGAGCAAAGCCTTCGGAAGATTCTAGTGCTCAGCCATCGAGTCACCCCATTTAGCTTCAGACTGTCTCAGCTGGTGCTGCCCGGGATGGAGACAGATCGTTCTGCTGAGCTCCGCCTCACCTGCAGCTCCATGAGCAAACTCCACAGCGGTTAAGGTTTCAAGCCCTAGTTGCAGAGTGGATCATCACCTTTCTCCAGTCTCACACCAGAGAGAGAAGCAGACTTGAGGAGGAACAACAGCTAAGCAACTCATGGTAAATTAGAAAATAACATCTCCCTCCTTTCGTAAGAAGCCCTGTTTCTCTTCTGTCCCAGAAATTTACTCTTCCTCCTCCCGGATCTCAGTGCTGGTGGGAACCTCTGTGTGGTGCTGGGACACAAAGGCTCCTGGGCCGCTGTGAAAGGAGGATTGTCACACTGTACCAGCAGATGGGGGTAAACCAACAGGAGTGCATGAGGCCAGGTGGCAAGCTACAATGGGACTGCAGTGAACCTTCAGAAAGCCTGTGTCACAGCAGGGGACCATTTAAAAATAGCTTCCTCAGAAGTTTAGTCATCTTTTGAGGTTTCTGTACTCTGCAGGCATAACCCAGCCTTGTTCAGGATCAGCGGTCTTTCTTTGCAGCATAAGGAAGCCCTGCGGCTGCTCATTTACCCACCTGCACCTCCTGCAGGGTTTGTATGAGGCACAGACCTTCCCAGGCACCGCCAGGGAGGGCAGACCCACAACTGGACCTTGTGTGTTTTAGCAGGAGAAAGAAAGAGGGGAAAGAGCCAGGCAGGCTGGAACATTTATCACATGCCCCCAGGATTACTGATTTCTAATGACGCTCTCGAGACACCCCTGGAAGGCATGTATCGAACCCCAGCACACAATAAGGAGACGTGACTGAAGTTTAAATAGCTCACCCCAGATTCAAAGTCTGGCCTACCTGATTCCAAAGACTATTCTTTAGTGATGGCTGTAGTTTTTGACAAAAAAAAGATGTCTTATTTAGAAGAGAAAGAAAAAAGTGCATAGAGATCTGTACAAAGAGGATGGGGTCATCGTTGACCCAGCCAAAATGCAAAATGAACCGAAGGTATCCTGCGAGGACATATTGCTTGGTTAAAATGACTTTATTACCCTTCTGCCAGTAACAGGTGAAGATGCTTAAATATGAATTATTCATGGACTGGAGGTTGTTGTATCTCTTTCTCCTTCCTGTTTTGTGCTTTTGGGGCCAATTTTCTTTCTGATTTGTACTTCCCTAGGTAATGGACATGCAGAGGCCCAGCAGCCAAGGGAGGATGAAAACAAAATTGTTTATTTTCCTAAATACCACAGAACTTAGGGTTGGATAAGCTCTTAAAGATCACTTACCTAGGCAGGTCATCAGGATTTTATCTCTGTGTAAACAAGTGCAATGTGAGAGCATCTCCTCTCTGCTGGCCTCCCTGGGGTGGCTGCTTCTTGTAAATACCAATTTAAGGCTACAGCTTCCTTTCTCTCAGCTTCCTAGGTCTGTTGTTTGGCTTTGAGACTGGGGGAAACACTGAAGAGGAGGCTTGAAATTCAATTGTTTGGATTCCACTATGTCTGCAATAGCCTTCTGCTATTACTCTGGACAGGGGAATAGTTCCACCTGTTGCTCGACCTTCTTAGCCTGAGAGGGAGGAAGGGGCTCAAAAAGCATCTTCTCACTTCCATTAACTGGTTTCTGCCTCTTTCCAAACTGATGATTCCATTGAATATCACAGCAACCTTCAAAGAATGAAGATATGTATTGAATCAAGATGTCCTGGGCATCTGTTGTAGGCCAGGGGGACAATGAGTAGTCAGCATTGGGCATCTCTTAATATCCCATATTTTGCCATATATAATGCAGATTTTTTGCCTAAACTTTTGAGGGGAAAATAAGGATGCACATTATAGCCATGATAGCATGGCTCAGGAGTGGGGAGCTCATAGCCCTCCCGGGGCCTACACAACCTCTCACCTGGACCTGCCATTGTGTTCAAGTCTGCTAGCATCCAGGATTTGGTGGGAGTGGGCTAGAGCAGCCTACTCTAAGTGCCTACTCTAAGTGCCACAGTCCAGAGAGGGAGTGGTGGCAGGGCTGGCAAGGCAGGCTGCAGCCTTGTAGGGCAAGGACTGAGGGCCAAGGCCCAACACCCAACTGCACGGAGACCAGGAGCCCCACACAGTTTCCAGAACCTGCATGGCTGGCTGCAGACCAGGTGACCTCAGAAACTCCTGCCTTGCTGGCCACACATGTGACCATCTCAGCCACAGTCCCCTGTGTGGCGGAAGGAAAGGGGTCGGCTGTGGGAGGGCAGTACGACCTGCATGTTTACCAGGGGAGCCCTCGCCCTCCAGATGCATCTCTCCCAACTGAGAGGCAGCCACTTTCTCAAGGGTCATTTTCTTCAAAATTTGGGCCAAAAATGTGGGTGTGTATGATACACGGGGACATGATTTACACAGTAAATATGGTACTTGCTAAAAAACCTGTGAGGTATGTTTTTTATTTCAGATTAATATGATGGTACAAATGATTAGGTTACAATGTTTGCATTCGTTAGGTAAAGCCCCTCACCCAGAGGTGTGCCATATACCCTTTCAATGTGCCATTAGGTGAGAGCATGCCAATCCCCCTCCTTCCTTCCCCCCCCCAACCTAAATTGTATTAGTTCATCTACTGGCTTCATATTAGTATTGAATACATTGATTAGATACTTTTTCTTCCATTCTTAGGATACTTTACTAAAGAGAATGTTCTCCAGCTCTATCCAGGTTAATACAAAAGATGTAAAATGTCCATCTTTTTATGGCTGAATTGTATTCCATGGTATATGTATCCCACAGTTTATTAATCCATTCCTAGGTTGATGGGCACTTCGGTTGTTTCCACAGCCTGGTGATTGTGAATTGACCTGTGATAAACAATCTAGTGCAAATGTCCTTATAATAAAATGATTTTTTTTCTTTGGGGAAGATATTAGGTAAGTATTTTGTCCCTGTTTTACAAATGAGGAAACTGAGGCACATAGAAAGCATTACTGAGGGATCTCCTGACTCCAGTAACGTGTTTTAATAAGCCACACTTGCAGTAGGGTACACTTAGCCATACCAGGGGTCCAGGCTGATGGTCACTCTCCCTCCAGTGCACAGCTCCCAAGATCTGGGGTGATCGTCCAGGTCTGCTGTAGGGGAACAGCCCTGAGAGGCGTGCACAGGGCAATTGTGAATGTGCTTCGTACTGTCATGTTGCCCCAGAGAACACCTTCAGCCCCATGGCCCCACTCAGAGTAGGGAGGGTGGAGGTGTGCTCTGCTTTTGTTCCCAGTATTAAGAGGGCTGTTGATCTGGTGAACCAGGGACAGTCTGCCCCAGCTCCTACACCTTCCTGGAGGGAGGCTGCACCTTAAGGTTTGTCTAGCTCTAACTTGTCTGCAGACATGCACTTTGGACATAGCATGCAACTGTGGAAAGGGGCCATCACCAAAGACAAAACTGTTTCTCAGGATAAAGAATAAAGGCTGCATTGTAAGGAAGAAGTCACAGTTAATCTTAAGGAAATCCTTAGAGATGACCAACAGTTTGAGGGAAGGTAGGGTGGGGAGCAAAGTCTCATTGCCACTGAGCTGACTCACAGACACTCCTGCTGTTCAACCTACCATAGTTCCCTAAACACTGCCCAAGGCCAGGTGCGGTGGCTCACACCTGTAATCCTAGCACTCTGGGAAGCCAGGACAGGTGGATTGCTTGATCTCAGGAGTTGGAGATCAGCCTGAGCAAGAGTGAGACACCTCTCTCTACTAAAAATAGAAAAACTATTGGGCAGCGCCTGTGGCTCAAAGGAGTAGGGCGCTGGCCCCATATGACAGAGGTGGCGGGTTCAAACCCAGCCCCGGCCAAAAACTGCAAAAAAAAAGAAAAAAAATAGAACAACTATCCAAAAGTAGTGACAGACACGTGTAGTCCCAGCTCCTCGAGAGGCTGAGGCAACAGAATCACTGGAGCCCAAGAGTTTCAGGTTATTGTGAGCTATGATGCCACAGCGCTCTGTCAAGGGTGACAAAGTGAGATTGTCTCAAAAAGAAAACACAAAAAAGAAAAATGAAACTGCCCCAAGGTGAACCATCTCTGAGAGGCTGTGGTCCTTTGGCATTCCACCAAAGGAAAGGGGTGCCGGTTTCTCTCTAGTGATCTTCCAAGCATGGGAGGACCTCGTCTCTCTTTTTCTCAGGTGAGTGGGAAAGGAGCAGACATTGGTTCTCAGGGAAGGAATATTCTCCTCAGGCCAGAAGCACAGCAGACAAACCAAAGTCTAGAAACCCCTTCCTCCGGGATTCCTTCCCGGCATCCGGGAAACACGTCATTGTTGAAGACACTGAGGATCACTGAGGAGCAGGATGGGCGCGCGTCAGATCAGGGAAGGCTGGGAGTTGATGTCAGATACTGGACAACCAAGTCGTCTGTTCTCTGGCAAAAAGAAGAAAGAAATTTTCTTCATTTCAAAACTGTTTTGTGGTTCCCTTTCCCTTTCCTAATGCAATAATGCATGACTTTGTGAGTTATTTTTGTTTAAACAGTTCGAATGGAAAACTTCATGCCCCAGATTATTTTTTCTGTTTGCAGCACCCCTACTTAGCACCTTAGTCAAACTCAGGGTGTCCCCTTATGCTCTTGAAACATATTATTTGTAATTTGGGGGGAAAAAACTTGCAAAAAACCAAAAACTTTAAATGTAAGTGCTTTCATTTATGAAATATTTTCCAATATCGACACTGATAGCGAGCCGAGAAATAACCAGGCAGGGGGTTTAATTCCTGCCATTTTCCACAGAAGGACAGAGGTGCTGGTGTCCCAGAGGTCCCTGGTCTGGTGTAAAGGGCAAGGCCTGGGCCCCGACTCAGTCTTCACCCCACTCTGCACTCCTCAGCCTTGCTGTGCTGTGGGTCCCCGGCACACAGCTGCTCCCAGGGCCAGGTCACTTGGATATGCCCAGGAGAGGGAAGGAGACGCCTGCTCATCCACTTATTCCAACAGTTCAAGCCAAGGCCTCTAGAAAGCTCTCTGTGGGCCAAGTTAATACAGAATCTTGCCTCACAGCTGAAGCAAAGCCCGGCCCAGAGTGGCCAAAAAGGACCAGAAATGACATCCCAGTGAGGACCCACGGCAGCTCCACAGGCAAGTCCTGCCACCAGACCAAGGCCGCCCGAAAGAAACATTCTTGTTCTCTTTTTCTGGGTCCCACAGCCCTGAACTTCTCCAGCACTGCCTGGGACCGCAGAAGCAGGGGTAACCACCTGCTCAAAAACTGGCTATGTGCTCACGGTTGTGTGACCCTCTCAGGCTGAGGCAAAAGCAGTCTGGAGCATCCTTCTCCATCCTGGTTTTGATCTGGAAAGGTCAAAGCCACCATTTGGCCCTGCCTCCCTCACACCTAGCCAAATGCACATCTTGAGTGATGAACAACATATGCACACGGCATGTGGGCCAGGGCCGTTCTGGTCCTCTCCGTCAGCAGAATGCTATTTCTTTCCCCACATCACACCCATAACTCAGTTTCAATCCGTTCCTGATTCCTTTGTTACTGTGCCTTTTAATAGCTCATCTGACTTCTCCCCCATCAATTATCTATTCGGGAGGTTTGGTGCCAAGTTTTCATAAATCCGTAGCAATTAAATGGGAAATAAAAAGGATTCAGATCCACTCTTGTGCCAAGGTAGCAAGGACAGATAGAAATGACGCACACGTGCTTTTCAAGTGACAATGAGGTTGCATCCTGATAAAGCCATTGTAAGTCAAAAACACACTAAGTCAAACATTCGTTTGTACCCAGATAAACCCATAGTTAAGTTGAAAAATTATAAAATCATAAGCCTGGGACTGTCCATAAGCCAGAAAGCAGAGAGCAGAATAAGTTCTTCTGTGCATCTGAACCTGCGACCCAGTCGTGCTGGAGCCCAGGAGGACCTCAGAGCTCTGCAGACAGAGCTGCTCCTGGGGTTCTCTCTTTTCCCTCCTCTCTCCTCCTATTCGACCTCCTCCTTCTTCTTTCTCCTCCCCCTGCCTTCTCTCCTTTGCTCTTTCATTTGTCCTTTCTCTTTCTGTTTCTCTAGCTTCCTCTTTCTCCCTCCCTCTTTCCCCCTTTCTCTCCCTTTCTCCCCCTTTCTCTTTCTCTCTTCCTTATCTTTTTCTTTCTCTCTCTCCTTTGGTCCTTCTCCCTCTTTCCCTTCCCCCTATTTCTACCTCCATCCCTTCCTTTTTCCCTCTTTCTTTAAAGTAGTTCCAGATTCACACATTCGAGGGCGCTGGAATCCCACTCCTTGCATTCCAGAAGGTAAGAGGATTGTGAGCAGCCCAGCCCCCCAGCTCTTCCTCAGCCTCCTTCCTCTGGGAAATCAGCCCCGCCGCAGGCAGTCCCCGCCATGGCACCAGCCTCATTCCCTGTGCACAAGAGGCCTCTGCTGGAAGAAGAGAACTTTACACGATCACCCAGCAGCTGGTGTGCCTCTGCTCCTCAATTTTTTTTTTATTTATTTTTTTTTTTTTGCTTATATAAAATTGGAAAAAACCTTCCAAAAAAAGGAATTAGAAACTTCAGCTTTGTCTGAGTTTTTCTCCTTCAACTTAGGTCTTGAAGCCTGTAATTATCTTCCCTCAGCAGAGAAGCCCTAAATTGCTCTTTCCCTTTGAAAAGGAGAGTGAGACCCCCAGGCCTGATCCTTCTGGCTACCACCAACCTTAGCCTTTGGGGAATAATGGTCATAAGCCAGCACTTGACTACCTGCTTTCCTGTTCTAGGGGTTGTAGCTCCTTCATCATGTTTAATCCTCACAATAATCTTAAGATATGTACTACCATTAACATCATGGGAAAGACAAGGAAATTGAGGCTTAGGGGTTAGGAGATTGGTTCAAGGCCAGCATGTGTTGGAGCCAAAATACTGGAGGTTCAATATCAGAGCATGCAGCTATGACCACGGCATAGTCTACAGCCTCCACATGTACACACACACACACAATTTGGATCTCTGACAAGGCAAAATCTCATCCCCTATGTTTGTAAGCTGACTAGTTAAAAATCTTTTAGTTCAAATACCAAAACCATGGTCCAGGAAGCATGCCAGCCGGCCACCTTTGGCTTGAGATCTCATAATAAAGGAGCATGGGACCCTTCTTCACCCACCTCAGTGAACTGGGTCCCCACAGCCTTCCCTACTAGACACCACTGCCACTTCCATGTCCAAGTTCAGGGACGTGGATGACCCATGCTCTATCTGTGAGGATGCCTTCAACCATAAAGTGAGAATACCTGACTATGATGAGTCAAACAAATAAAGACTTTTTAAAATATCATTACAAGAAGATCAGAGCTAGAGCTATAGTTTTCATGAAACCTTACCCTGTTTAAATGTTGACGTGCATTTCAACTTTTTAAGACATTTTTGGGCCATGATTTGCTGGCCAAATATCACCTATAGATTGAGGATGCCCAGACAGAGTGGATCCAAGTCCCTGCCTACCCTTCCAAGTGCTCACTGCTGCCCCTCACTCCCCAGCTCCCTGACCGGTGCTGCTCACAGTACATCAAGGTCTGCGCATCTCGCTAGGGTTTCTTTGGCAGCTAACACAGAAGCAGTGATAATTACAATAGCTCACATTTGTTAAATATGTGCTGTCAATAATCTATACATCATCTCCTTTAGTCCTTACAATTTACCTATGAAGCAGGTACTGTGATTACCTACCCTGTTTTTTGTTTTGTTTAGCTTTGTTGTTTCTAAGACAGATCTCACTCTGTTGCCCAGGCTAGAGTGCCCTGGCATAAGCTCAGCTCACAGCAACCTCAGACTCCAGGGTTCAAGTGATCCTCTTTGTCTCAGCCTCATGAGTAGCTGGGACTACACGTGCCCACCACAACACCATGTAAGTTTTCCATTTTCAGTAGAGATAGGGTCTCACTTTGCTCAAGCTAGTCTTGAACTCCTGAGCTCAAGTGATCCTCCTGCCTCAGCCTCCCACAGTACTAGGATTACAGGCATGAGCCTCTGTGCCCCTCCTACCCCAATGTTTAAAGATAAAGAAACTGAGACACAGACTCAGTAACTTATATCTGATGTCAAACAGCCTACCAGGGGTGGATTTGGGACTCAAACACAGGTATGTCTGCTTTCGAAGCCCATGCCTATAATTATAAAATCAGAATACCTGACTATAGGTAGATTAAACAAACAGGGCTTGGGAAGACCAAAGTTAGATGGTTGCAGGGTGACTTTAGCAGCTCAGCATTTCCGACATTCCCTATGTGTTGACAGTGTTTCTTTAAGTTCACACAAAAAAGCATCTCCAAGTATCAGGTCCTCCAATAGTAGCTTCTCGGGAGGAAAACCCACATTAGATGTCAACTGATGTTTGCCAGAATTGCATCACAAGCCTAACACTATACCAATCACTGGCAAAGCGGAACCGGATGAGTGTAACAAATTATGATCAGTCCCTGAGGTTGGGCACAGCCATCTCCATTAGCAGAGGAGAGGGGGATCAGGCTGTTAGGTGGCTGGCTGATAGTGTCTACTCCAACTACTGGCAATGTGTGCATTGTCTCCCAGATTCAGTAAATTTCACAAAAGCCATTATTAAGGAACAGCACCAGAACAGGAACAGGAGTGCTGTTCCCACATATACTATGAGGCAGGAATGAGCACTAGATCTCAGACAGAAATGTCTGTGATCGGGCTCGGCACCCATAGCTCAGTGGTTAGAGCGCCAGCCACATACACCTGGGCTGGCAGGTTTGAACCTGGCCCAGGCCTGCTAAACAGCAATGACAACTGCAACAAAAAAAATAGTTGGGCATTGTGGCAGATGCCTGTAGTCCCAGCTACCTGGGAGGCTGACGCCACAGCACTCTACCAAGGGAAACATAGTGAGACTGTCTCAGAAAAAAAAAAGAAAGAAAGAAAAAAGAAGTGTCTATGATCCTGAGAATTCTAGGTAACTTGAGTGTTACTCTAATTATTTGTACTCACTACCTACCGGGCATGATGCGGCACAATCACGCCTTTAAAGACTCAATCATCTCCTTTAAAGACTAAGCCCAACCGAAGGGGTTAAGCTGTGTTATGCCTGCAACTTTTCTTTCCTGGCAGGAGAGAGATTTATAAGACAGGAGACAGTAATGTGAAGATAATGGGCCCTTATCTTCGCAGAGCCCATTCCCTGTTTGGCCCCATCGGGGGCCTGGAAAAGCCCCTGACAGGTTTGTCCACCCTCAGCTTGTAGATCTCAAGCTCAGAGCCCAGCCTGGCTGACTAGCTGACCTGGTGCTTCTCCTTCCATATGTATTAGATACGAGGAAGGTCTTTAAAGACTCATTTTTCAATTGAAGACATTTTTTCATTTATTAAGATAAACTTTCCCAAAAACTCTCCTATAGTGGTGAACATGATGGCCTTATCTAACGTGGCTCCTGGTCACTGTCCCAGGAACCTTATAGGACTTTTCACCAGCTGAAATTACCTTATGTATTCACTTGCCTATTGTCTCTCTCCCCTACAAAAGATGGTCCTTGAGAGCAAGGATTTGTCTGCCTTCTTCATTGCCATGCCTCCAGTGACAAGGATGATACCTGCCCAGAGTGGTCCACAACAAATGCTTGATGCATGAATGAATAGGTTAGAACATAAATACGTCCCAACATCTGTCTTATCTGTGATTTTTAGGGTTTTGTACTTCACTCTGGCTCATACTTCTTACAGAGTAATTAAAAAACAAGATTTCCCCCATTCACTTGGAAATATTACTGCCTTTTCAGCCAAATGCTTTTAATTTCATGTGTTTATTGAGTTGCTAAGATTGCATTCAGTCCAGGCAGACTCTGGGAATATTTTCAAAAGCCAAGAATTTCCCACACAGACAATGCCTACTTGTTTTTCTCCCTAAATCTTAGGAAGATGGGGACTGGGTTTCATATCTGAGAGCCAGAGGTAGCCCAGTAGAATATCTTCTGTCTTCAGGACTTGGCCACTTTAGGAATGTTTGGGAAACATCTTTATTTCTTTTACACTCTAGTTCACCTTCATTCCAACCAAGAACAAAATCTATTTGTTTTCCAAGTGACTTCTCCTAGCTTGAAAATGTCTCACGGTGAAAAGTCAAGGGAGAGAAAAGAAGAGAAAGAGTAAAAAGAGTGACAGTGATGGGAATGAGAAAATTATCATTTTTATTGTTTTTTTCTGCTCTGAAATGGGAAGATAGGATCTGGTGAACGGCCCTCTCTCCGGGCCTCTCTCTGGAATGTGCTTTGCAGGAGCAGACCCAATCCTGGTCTTTTTTGTCTATTGTTGGCACAATTACTAACAGAAAAACCTGCTCAGAAACCCAAAGCCAAGAGACACTATTCCAGTAAATGTGCAAAATCAATCTATTCAAATGGTAGAAATGACTAATGTCACTGCCACGCAGGAACTGTGGAAGAACATTTCCACTCTTACTGTTCTCCCACAGAAAGAAATATTATGTATCTAGCAATAAGATGGGGTCAGCATACGTTTATGTCCATTCATTTATTCCTCCTTTATAAGTTCTTTTCTGATATCTTTTTCAGAAAGAATGTGTCCACAAGAATTCATCATTTGCCTGTATTTACTTCATTTTTACTATTGGAAAGGTACTAATTCATTGATAATATTTGTGATGTTAAGATAATATTTGAAGATGTTAACTGTGAGCAGGTAGTTAGGAACTGCTCTCCTGGGGCCAGAGGACAAGACCCAGCCCTCCACCTCAGTGACACTCACCTGAACTTAGTCCCAAGTGATTACTCTCACCTGGGGTGGAAGGACCACCCTACCAATCTACCAGTCAGAACTTACTAAGTCAACTGCAGAAGGATGTGGAGGCCTCTCTGGCCCAGCAGCAGCTATGACAGCGCCTTGAAGGTGACCTAGTACAGCCTTAATACTGATCATAGTGTGGTCCACACACCCCCAAATGGGCTCTCAGAGAGGCTCATGGGAGGTCTGTGTGTGCAATAAGACTCTGGTCCCAAGGTGACCTTGGATCCACGAGGCAGGCCTGGCCCAGGCAGTATAAAAGTAAACCACCTTTGTCTCTTTGCCTTTTCCTTGTCACGACAATGGGAACCCGTTTGCTGTCTATGGCGAACATATCCTGCTCTGTAAGCCTGTGTCTGCTCTTACTCTGTACACCAACCTCTTTCTCAAAAAACTTTGTTTATGCTTGTCTCACTTTGGAGTGCTGGTCATTTTTTGACCAAGTGTGCTCCAAGAACCAAGGGTCTGGGCAGCTGCCTGAATCCCAATACAACCACTACTGACTCAGAATTTATTTTGTTCCACACACTATCTTTTTAATCTTCACAACTACCTACCTTTGAAGGTGACAGATTATTATCTCCATTGTACAGGTATGGTAACCAAAGTTCAGAAGGTCAAATTGGGGTCCAAGTTCACATAGTAATTAGCTTCAGAATCTGGATTTGAATCCAGAGAAGTGTGGCTGGAATACCACTCTCTCCAGGACACCAACTCAGGCCTCAGGATGACAAGTCCATTTACGGAGCACCCACTAAGTGCTGGCATAAGACCCAGCCCTTTAGATAAATTATTTTATTTATTCTTCAAAGCCAACTTGCATAGTGGGTATTATTAGTCCCATTTTAGCGCAGGAAAACTGAACATAAAAGTTAAATAACTTGATTAAGTTTGCAGAGCTAGTAAAGACAGAATTGCAATGTAAATTCCTTCCTATCCGCTGTAAACCCCACTTCACAGGGCTACTGGTGCAACATGCCTGGGCTTAAAGAAGAGCAGTGGCCTCCCTGCCCCCAGGAATGGTTTAAAGAAACAGGATTTTCAATAGTTATAAGAAAATAATATGTAACAAGTAAGAATGTTTTGAGTCACATCACTAAGTTCCAATCCTTGATAAAGCTTTGTGTGTAACACGTAAAATGAGGAAACTCTTAAGATGCTGGAGGAGAGGACTGGCTTGTCTGCCTTTATTTTCCTCTAAGAGTCACTGGAACCTAACACGTTTCATTTTTGAAACCAAAACTTTCACTGAATTGAGAGCGAATACCCAGAAAAAGTAAGGTCTAAGAGAACAGAGGTCTTCTCAAGGAGATCCCAAGGATACACCTGGGATGTCTTCCCTCTGGTGACTCAGCTCTTAGGAATTTGTGGAAATTTAACTTCCTGGGACCTAGAAACTAAAGCTTGCTTCCACTTCTATAAAAGCCTGTGTTCTGTAAAAGCCTGAGCCGCTTCTCCAGCTTGATTCAAACTTACCAATGAGAACAGTACCATGGGCCAGAACTTTTTGACTAGAGATAAAAAGGAGAAGATTGAGCCAGTCCGAGAGGGTGGCCATTTTGAATTCTTCTGTGCCCTCCCTCCACCACTGAAATAAAGCCCTTCCTCTTTTAAACACGATGTTTGGATGTTGTTTCTCTTTACTGGGCCTCATCTTCCTTCAACATTTCAACTCAATTTTAAAGCCAGCACTCATTGCTGACCCATTCCATAATCAATGATGTGATCTTTAGAGAAAGCCTCTCAAATATCTTAGTACAGAGTCTTCAAACCCTCCCAGTTTGGCTCGGCGCCTGTGGCTCAAGTGGCTAAGGTGGCAGGTTCGAACCCAGCCCGGGCCCGCCAAACAACAATGATGGCTGCAACCAAAAAATAGCTGGGTGTTGTGACGGGTGCCTGTGGTCCCAGCTACTTGGGAGGCTGAGGCAGGGGACTCACTTGAGCCCAAGAGTTGGAGGTTGCTGTGAGCTGTGATGCCCCAGCACTCTACCCAGGGGGACAGCTTGAGGCTCTGTCTCAAAAAAAAAAAAAAAAAAACCCTCCCAGTTTATCAAGCAGAATAATAACCAAAGTTAAATGGAAATCAGTGTCCACACAGCAATGGGCACAACCACATGTTTATAGAATGGTTAAATAAGCCAAGTTGTCAATGTAGTTTGTGTTACTTTTATTTCAATGATTTCAAACTTACAGGGAAAGTTGCAAAAGGAATATTAAAGAAAACCCACATACCTTTACCGAAATTAGCTACTTATTAACATTCTGCTCCACTTGCTTTTTATCAATGTGATTTTTATAAATGTGATAATGTATAATGAAATAATTTCACAGCAATTTATAATAATATAAATAAAGTGATTTGAAGTCAAGCTAAAGGGAAGGCCACTTTGCTTCTCGGACCAACAAGTTTAAATCTAATTCGCAGGCTTTGACTTAGAAAGCTCATCAGATTTATCTAAATCTGAAGCTGCACACTGTCACGGGTGGTAACCAATGCCAGGACACCCCCAAAATTTTCAAAGTGACCACAGTGACATCCATTTCAAAGTGAGCTTATTTTTCAAAGAAGGATCACTCTAATAGCCTTTTTTTTTAAGTTGGTATTGTTAAAATAGTATTTTATAACAAACCTACAAATGAAAAAGAATCATACCCCCAAAAGTAATCAAATGCAACACCGATCCCCCAAACTGTCAACATGGCTACCACCAAGAAATTTGTTATGGAATTTGAACCTCCATTCCCTCTAGACACAGTAACAAAGCAGTATTAGTATTCAGTATTTCTCGAGTTCACAATGAAAGGCCTAAATCACCTTAAAAACCTTCCATTTGGTTCCACAGATCCTGCCATGGTCACATTCCTGTGACTCCCTGAGGGGCCACCTGGTGACAGTTGGTTCCTGTGCCACTGACGGTGGGAGGTTTAGGGCTAAAGGGCAGACTGGCACAAATTCAAGGACACCCAGGACACCCAGGCTCAGGCTTGAGGACTTCAGCTGTATTAACAGCCCTTCCCTGAGAGTGATCATAGAACACGCTTTTCAATAGGGTGACGGTCTGAGCAGGGCTGTGGCACATGCACCGCTCAGCTTCCGCGACCTGCCTCTCTCTGGCTGCCTTCCTTTTCTGCCAGTGCCTCGGATGGGGTTTATTCCCAGTGTCCACTGAAAATACAACCTGGATTCCCTCAGTAAATGTCTTTCAGGGAAGTCACATGCAAAGATTGCTCCAATTCACTCTTGCTTGTGGGCTTCCAAGGGTAAAATGATATACTTCGAGTCTTCTCAGTCATGAGAAAGCCATTGTCACTAAATCTCCCTGGGATGCTTCCTACATCCAGCCAAACAAAGGGAGCGACAGCTGAGGTTTCTAGATCAAAAACAAATGTGTCGCCTTGCTGAGAGATGATGGCCTAAAAAAAAAAAAAGAAAGAAAATCAAGGTAAGTGAAGGGAAGGCTGAAAGAGGAGCTACCCCATCTGTGTGCGATACCTGTCAGTGTCTAGGTGGGCTTAGTAAGGAGAACAGCCTACAACTTTGCTTCTGTAACTGCTAACGTCATACATTCCATGCACGGTTTCAGACACTGAAAGGAATGTGCAAAGTGATTATAGGCTGTGGAAAATCACCAAGTTGTAATCTTAAGCCTAGGAAATAGGAAGCCTCCAATTATTAAGGAGAACATTTCACAGGAAGCTCAAAACGTTCTATCTGTTACAGTTTTTCTCAGAGGACCATCAAGAGGGGAACATTTTTGCATAAGGACGGGGTAGTGGTTTAAATGGCTTTCTGAGGCTCTGCCTGACAAGCTGCAAAGCACAACCGTGAAACTTAAATTCCAGTCTCCTGAAAAGATCCAGCACTGTAGAAAGCAGCCTGCCAGGCATTTACAAAAGCTCTGCTGTTAGAGCTTCTCTCTTCTTACATAGAACAATCAAGTCACGTTATTAGCATTTCTAGCCTGTGTGAATTCCACACAGTATCAGCAAAAAGAGAAAGTGAGGTTTAGATCATGGAGTGTCCATTCCACTTAATTAGCTGAGGGGGAGCTGCTCCCTAGGGGAGTGAGGAGCTGGGTACCTCCCGCTTTCCCACCCTCTGCGTGGGTCCTGCACACAGACACATCCCCTGTAGGGGCTCACATTTACATACACAATATGAGGTAAAACAGGGCAAATGATGTAAAACAGGGCAACTTTAACTATATATTACTTAGCCTTACACACTTGTGTAATTATCATTCAGGATTCTGAGTTACAAAGAAGTAAACCTAGATTGATAGAAGGAGAAAAGAAACCTAAGAATGTATTAGGTAGTTTTGTTTGGTTTTTTTTTTTTTTTAGACTGAGTCTTAAACTTTGTCACGCCCTGGTGTCACAGCTCACAGTAACCTCAAATTCCCAGGCTTAAGTGATCCTCTTGCCTCAGCCTCCCAAGTACGTGGGACTACAGGCACCCGCCACAACACCTAGGCTGTTTTTAGAGACAGGGTCTCACTCTTGCTCAGGCTGGTCTGGAACTCCTGAGCTCAGGCAGTCTACCTGCCTTGGCCTCCCAGAGTACTATGATTATAGGCCCACCACACTGGGCCTGTTAAGTAGCTCTTGAGGGTCGAGACTCAGGTTTGCAGTCGGATGTTAAATCACACCACCCAGTGAAGACCCTACAGCAGCCCAGGCTTGAGTGTCACGTGGCTCACCCCAGCCAGCAGAGCAGCTTCAGCTACTGCTTCTCTAAGACCAAGGCCAGAAGGGACAGGGGCACCTGCTCACTCTTGAGGCACCTGTTGCCTTCCTTGAACTGGAAATCTCATCTGACTGCAGAGCCTAGAGTTCAAGTTTGCATACCCCAGCTTCAGGGAGAACAAGTTTCTGGTATCTTTTTTGGGATAGTATACTAAGCCCAAAATAAACAATAACTGACATTATTATTACTGTTATTATTATTACAATTATATCTCATTAAGAAGGACAAGTATTAATGAAACTCAAATGAGGGAAAACAAAGAAAGAAGTCATAGTTCCTCTGACCTCCAATTATCTCAAGATAATAAAGGCCTAATTAAGGGAAAAATTTGTTTTCAGCCAGCTATGGTGGCTCACACCTGGCACTTTGGGAGGCCAAGGCAGGAGGATTGCTTAAGGACAGGAGTTCAAGACCAGCCCTGAGCAAGAGTAAAATCCTGTTTTCACATACACACACACACACACACACACCAAAAAAAAAAAAAGAAAAGAAAGAAAAACTAGCCAGAGTAGGTGTTGTGCACCTGTAGTCCCAGCTGCTTGGGGTTCTGGGGCAGGAGGATTGCTTGAGCCCAAGGGTTTGATGTTGCCATGATCTATAGTGACACCTCTTCACTCTATCCTGGGAGATAGAGCAAGACCCTTTCTCAAAAAAAAAAAAAAAAATTGTCTTTAAAATTGTAAGTTTAGAGACCATAAACATGTCTAGTACATTTTTATGGAAAAAAATACACATAAATGTATGACATTTCCTTCAAATCTATTCTCTATCAGTCGTTATAGATTTTATTGTTTGACTACTTCCCTATTAATCTGGAAAAAAGGTGTGGTTTCAATTGTTGGGCTTCTTTCAATAAAATGCAAGGATTGGGTCATTTAGATAATTATATCTAAAGTAAATGTAGAAAATCTTCATCAGTGCAGTAAAAGTTTAACACAAATTTTAAACTGCTAAAAATAGGTAATGAAGCTTTCTAGAAAAATATTTCCCATCATCATGTGTAGAGGGAAAAGGAAGGAAAGGTTTTCAATCAAGTAGACAAATTCTAAATTCTCCAGCTGCGCAATTTTTACAACATGTCCTAATCATCCCATTTTTTTTTCTTGGTCATCACAAAGAGATCTGGTGATTGAGCTACTTTAAATCATGAAGAGCAGGATGATTTTTTTTTTTTGAGACAGAGTCTCATTGTGTTGCCCTCGGTAGAGTGCTGTGGCATCACTGCTCACAGCAAACTCAAACTCTTGGGCTAAAGTGATCCTCTAGCCTCAACCTACGGAGTAGCTGGGATTACAGGCACCTGCCACAATGCCAGGCCATTTTTTAAAGATGGGGTCTCACTCATGCTCAGGCTGGTCTCCAGCTCCTGAGCTCAAGCGATCCACCTGCCGCAGCCTCCCAGAGTGCTAGGATTACAGGCATGAGCCACCAGCCCAGCTCAGTAGGATGAATATTAATAAAGTCCATTTAAATCAAAATTAGAGTACTTCAACTGGGCTCCAATGCTTCCTTGCTACAAACCATGAGCTCATTACTTAATCTCCTAAACTGGCTTTCTCACTTTTAAGAGTCTGATTATGATGCTTCACGGTTGTTGTGAAAATCAGAGACTCCACAGGGAAGCAACTGAACAGAGTTTGAAGGCAGGGGAAGTACAGTCAGTGGTGATGCCTGCTGCCTCCTCTCCCGCCACCGCACCAGCCCTCTAGGGAAGGCTGATGGGACAGACAAGTGGCAGTGACGGACAATCCTGACAATCATCTGGTGTTTGCTTCTAGTGGAAAGGAGGCCAATTTTCCCCAGGTCTCAGGTAAACTCATACCACGGGGAAATGTACAAACAGGAGGGTGCCTGGAACTGGCCCCAGGAGCAGGAAAAGCCACGGTGACCCCTAGGACCTGTGCTTACAGTGATATGTGCTGGGCGGAGCCCCACAGCTTCCTTCAGTGAGGACAGGTAGTGATGGTTGATTGGGCTCAAGAGTTCAAGGTCATTTGAAAGGTAAAAGGAAACCACACAGCTTTTCCGAGTACAATTCCCACATCTCCTCAGCAATGAGGACACTGGCTCCTTATAGAGGAGGATGGCCTCTTCCGCTCTGATCATAAAACCTTTAGTCGCCAGAGAGCACAAGGGCTTCAGGGAGCTCCATGTATGGACTCTCACCTGGGGAGAAATAAAGCAGAATAAAAACAGACATTCTTGGTTACTACATTTTTTTAGAGAATAATAGCAGGAATAACAGCAGATAGTCAGAATAGCAGAACTGGTTGAGAGACTATGAAACCTAAGTTTTAATCACAGCACCACAAAGCACTACAGGTGTCCCAAAAGTCCCCACACATAGGGAAAATGTGAAATTGTAGCTAAATTAACAAAATATTCTCTACAGTGTGGGCCACTTCTTTGTAAAATTTTGTAATCAATATTTTCCAAATAAAGTTACCTTTAGATACCAATTTCCCATCTTCCCTAGGAATGGCAACTTTAGGGGTGACTGTTGGGACACCATGTAGTTATGTGACTATGTCACTCGAATGCTCAGTCTCCATTTCTTCATGTAGAATGAGAATAATAACAGCATTTATTTCATAGGCTGTTGTGAGAATTTAAAAAAATAATCCATGGAAGGTGCAGTGCCGGGGACACTGTAATTATCCCAGCAAGGTGACCTATATTCAGTATTATTAGCGTCCTCCCAACTGTGGCCACCAAACACTGTGAGTTTCTACCCTTTTTTTTTTTTTTTTTTACTTAAAGTTGTTTCAAATACAAACTTATTTTTCCACACATTCTGAATAGTTTCACCATCTCTCACATTCACATACCATTTTAAACCATTTCTTATTGCAAACTTTGGAGCACTTCCAGCTTCTCATAAGTATAAATAACCTTATATTTAAGTGGCACTTTACACTTTAATTTGCTTTTATCTATTCTGTTCGCTATGCATAGAAATCTTTTAAGAAGGTAGATCGGTATCATTTTGCAGAGGGAGAAACTCAATCGCCAAGATGTCAAGGGTTTCATTTAAGCCCACACAATGAATAGCAGAGTTCTCACCTGAATCTATGTATTCTGGCTGCAAATTAACTTCTCTTTTTCCCAAATGAAACACAACCAAACAACTAAAGAAATAATCTAAAAGTCTCCCTCTACTGTAGAGAGAAAAAAAATCCCCCGTAACTCACAGTGAGCGTCACCCTGAGGTCTGAGGGAAGGTCTGACACACCGTAGACGTGGAACACACTTTGATCCTCAAAGCCGACTGGCAACAGTGGAGCAAAGAAACGCCGAGCAAAGTAATGAAGCATCTTCCACTTTCCTCCGTATTCTGAAAATAATCGAGAGCATTAGCCGACGGACAGGGCCAAGCGGTCAGAGTCTGCGTGGCCCAGCTGCCTGTGGGTGCAGCTCGCCATGATTCTAGGGAGTGAGCCATGAGGGGCAGTCAACAGTGGAACGCACCCAGACGTGTCAGGGTCTCTGAGCATCTGAATGTTATGTCACCTGCTCTCATTGAGTGTGGCAAACATTAACAGCCCACTTGGAGGGAGGAAACAGAGGCAGTTAATTCAAACATACTGGAGATGGTATTTTGAACCCAATCTGACTCCCAACTAGCCTTTCTCATATGCAAGTCTGCTTTCTGGAGCTCAATACACCAATGTCCCTTTTTACATGAAGAAGGAACTCCGTAGCAGTAGCTCTGGCAGTGAACACCTGTTACGGATATCCATTCCGAAGAGTTACTTGGAACTCACACTTGCCCTTTCCCATAGGCAGAAAACCCTCCCAGCAAACCAAAACAGCCACTATGCAAATATGGTTGGCAGGGTCAGACTGGGGGGAAACATGGAAACTAATGACAGTTAATGACAGTCCCACAAGATAATTAGAAGTTGTCAAAAACCTGTAGAATTCTGTGTCTTGTTGACCCATCTAGAATGTTAAACCCTTTAACTTAAAAATCTTTCCAATCTTCCTTTCTCCACATTCTGCTATTTCAAAATGAAATAGTACTTCCCCACAAAGCACTGCATCACCAAATAACTTCCCAGACAGAGAAAGAGAGAGAGAGATGTCAGAATGAATACTTGCATGGTGTTGAGATAAGGGAATATAGTTTTGAAGCTCAGATAAAACTAATTTCTTTAGGATTTTGCAAAATTCCAACTTAAATCCCAACTCTTAGTATTTCTTCCTAACACACCAGTGGGGGAGTGGTTGGTGTGGTATTGAGAGGCCTTTCCTTATAAAGTAAACTGGAACTTATATTTGGAAAGTTTTCTCATTAATAGAAGATGGCTCAGATCTGAGGTGACTCACACATGCTCTTGTGTGATATCCATTATAGGGGAAATGTGTGGTTCCAGAGGTCAAGGCCACAAACGGAATACACAGAAGATCTCACTAATCCATACCTACTTTGGTTTGAATGCCTCCTCCAAAACTCATGTTGAAATTTAACAGCCATTGTGATGATATTTTAAGAGGTAGGGGATCCATTAAGATGCAATTAGGCCATTAGGGCTCCACCCTCATGTGAAAGGATTAATGTCCTTATTGCAAGAGTAAATTTATTATAATGAGAGTGGGTTACTAGAAACACAAGTTCCACCCTCTCTCACTCTCTGCCCTCTGCCCTCTGCATGGGATAATGCAGTGGGAGGGTCCTTGCCAGATGCCGGCACCATGTTCTTGGACTTCTCAGATTCTAGAACCATTAGTCAAATAAATTTCTGTTCATTGTGAATTAACCAGTCTGTGGTATTCTGTTACAGCAATGTAAAACAGACTAGGACACCAACCTAAGTTAGTAATCAGTAACAAAGTTGGGATACTTACATAATATTCTTCATAAAAGGCTAAAAATATTACGTGATTTCTGGCTTTACCATTAGCTCCATAACTATCCAAGTTTATGAATCAAGCAAAATAAATGCGCAGATGGATTTCTGTATTTGCAGAATGATACCCATAAGTTTCGACTAATTTTTAAAAATAAAATACTACCATGTGTCACTTAACAGGGATACATTCTGAAAAATGCATTGTTAGGCAAAATTTGTTGTTGTGCAAACATAATAGAGCATACTTACACAAACCTAGATGGTACAGACCTACTACACACCTAGTCTATGGCCTAAGGCTCCAAGGCTACAAACCCGTACAGCAGGTTACTGTACCATCAGCAACTGTAACACAATGGTAGGTCTTTGTGTGCTTAAAGATATTTAAAGTAAACTAGAACTTATATTTGGAAAGGTCTATGTGTGCTTAAACATACAAAGTTAAAATAATGGTATTGTAATTTTAGGAGGTCACTGTCATATACATAGTCCAGTATTGACTGAAATGTTGCTTCCTGGCACATTACTGCATACCTGCCTAAGAACTTACAGATTCCAAGTAGCTATTGATCTTTTTAGTAGCACCATTACGGGTGATAAGAGACGACACATACCTTCCTCATTTGCATATACCGTGAGCAGTGGATTTATTCAGCCAATTAAACAGAGTTAAATATGGACTCTGTGGTGCTGAGAGCATGAGTAGATGTGGCATAACTTGTCACAGCTTCTTCCTGGGTCTGTTCTCTAATCTGTACAAAGAGCTGGTAACCCTCCCTGTGCAGACACGGTCCTGCCAGAGTTTAGAAAATGGCCAAACTCTTGATCGGCCATCACACTCTTACACATGGGTTTCCCTACTGTGATACCATGATACCCGTGTTGTCCAGGGTTCCTGGCTCATAACTCTCATGCCCTTGTTGCATCTTCTGTTATAATGTTAGGGCACTACAGGGCTCAGAAGCAGGCCTCAGAAAACAGAATCTATCTCTCTGAGCTTCTCCTGCCCTCCTTTCACCTGCCCAGGACAAGATTCTAATCTTTCCCTGCCTTTCTGATGGCACCTCAGAAGAGATTCTACCCTATACCCTGAAGGAAGAGGAGATGCACAGAGAGGAGAGAAGAATCCCAACAAACAGGCCTTGCTATGACTCTCCACTCAGCCTACGAGTATCAGATCATGCCCTTTTTGTCCAATCCCATTGCTGCACAGCTGTCAATCATGCCTCTCCAATGAAGTCTCTATAGAAGGCCCAAGACGACAGGGTGCAGAGAGCTTCAGACAGCTGGCATGTGCAGGCAGACTGCGGGTGGTGCACCCAAACTGCACAGGGACAGAAGCTCCTGTTCTCAGGACCTCCTAGTCCTTATACTATGCATCTCTTCATTTGGCTTTTTATTTGCATCTTTTAAAATGTCATTTGTGATAAACTAGCAACGTAAGTTCTGTGAACCACTCTACCAAATGAATGAACCCAAAGAGGGCATCATGGAAACCCCAACTTGAAGCCGGTCAGTCAGAATTTCCACTGGCCCAATCTTGGAACTGGTGTTAGGAAGAGGAGTGCTGTCTTATGGGACACAGCCCTCAACCTGCAGGATCTGACCTGCCAGACTAGAATGAGAGGACACGCAGCTGGTGACCCCAGTGGAACTGCCTGCCTGGTAGTGGGAGAAACCCTCACACGGCTGGTCCCAGAGGCTTCTGTGTTGATTTTGGTTGTGGAGTGACAGAATAGAAAAGGCCCTTTGAGTTTTAGTGTGATTTTCTTCCCCCCACAGATCTACCCTTCTGAAGAACTCCTAGGAATAATCTATACGCAATCATTTAAAGGAAGACTTACAAAAGTTGGGCCCTCCTGTTTCTTGAATCAAACTCAGCTGGGAAAATTCAGTCTCCTCTACAGACAGAAAGCAGGGTCAGTGTCCAAGTGTGTCTGAACATTCTTCTCTCTTGTTCACCTTTCCAGCATCCCAGAAGGCTTTTCCCCACAGTCTACCCTGATTCTCAGTCAAGGCTCTTTGATCTGGTTCGTGCTGATAAAGAGTTCGGTCAGAGAAACTGAGCAAAAAATCCAATTTTCTGTAAGAGTCATCCACTTGGCACCAGGGAAGCCTGTCTGGAATGAAGGCCTCCGGACTTGCGTTCACAGCCAGTGTAGGAGCCTCCCCCAGCAGAATGACCTCTTTACTTGATGTTGCCTAACTTTCAGCTCAGAACTATTACTGGTATTAATTGAACCTTGCTTCAAATCAGGTCTACTGAAGGTCAAAAACTCATCATCATTCCTTAATTTTTAAAAAATGTAACAAATAGATGAGTTAATTCAAACGCAAGTTCCCTCATACACCATTGGTGGGACTGCAAACTAATATAGACTTTTGGAAAGAAGTATGGAGAATCCTCAAAGACCTAAAAAGCAGACCTTCCAGCTCAGCGCCTGTGGCTCAATCGGCTAGGGCGCCAGCCACGTACACCTAAGGTGGCGGGTTCGAATCCCCAGCCCGGGCCCGCCAAACAACAATGATGGCTGCAACCAAAAAATGGCCGGGCGTTGTGGCGGGCGCCTGTGGTCC
>CAUYQV010154128.1:0-14098 GCA_963574575.1 Galagoides demidoff | reverse complement strand
TAATTAGATAAAGTTGGTCTTTAGTCCTCTGCCCCTCACTTTGAGCCTCCGTCTTTTCATGGCTCCCATCCCACCACCCACCCCCCCATTTTAGAATAACCATAACAAACCCCGATTGCAAATGGGCCACTTTTGCCCTGGGGTTTGGTTAGGTATTTTTTCAATGGTGGGGTTGGGGGTGGGGCAGGCAGCCATGAAAAGACGGAGGCTCAAAGTGAGGGGCAGAGGACTAAAGACCAACTTTATCTAATTACATGTTCAGTAAAGAATGTTTCATTTATAAATCTTAACGTTCCATCCAAATTGGTCTCAAGCAATTCACAGTAACATCAGTGCCCAGCACAGCCCCTGACACCCAGACAGTACTCAGTAGATCTTTGTAGAATGGATGAGTGTTGGTGAGAAAAGGGACCAGAATGCCTGTTTAGTTTTTATGTTTACTGTTTTACATTTCTTTAGATTTGCTGTAATAGAAAAATAACTTTTGTTGTGAAAAAAGAAAGTACTATAGCAATTGAATTAGGAGAATCCAGCGTCTAAGAAGCAGAGCTCAAGATTTGCCCAAACCACAGCCTTAGCCTCACACAGCAATAAGAGCAGACAATCCATTATTTGTCTTTCATATTTTTAATTTTTGGAAATCACTGATGCTCTAATAAAAAAAAAGTTTGTTACAAAGCTGCTAGAAAACCAAATACAATCTTACAATACCAAATAATTAGCTTTAAATACATCTGATACAGCAGTTCGGCTGAGAAGTTAAAATGTTATTGTGGAGAATTCGAGCCAACAGCAGGGCTTAGAGCTGCAAAGTGAACTGATACAGCACAGAAAAGGTTTTCCCCCTTGTATTACATTCCTCTCGGCATATATAGTAAATGCCTGATGTGTTTATGTATCGTAACGATGGCACTGAATTCTATCAGATGCCATAAACTAAGGCCTTGCATTTGAAATGTAACTGACCGAGGTCTCATATTTCAGTGGTTCTCAACCTTCCTGATACTGCAACCCTTTAACAACCCTTTAATACAGTTCCTCATGTTGTGGTGACAGGGTCCTTAGAAGGTGACAGGGTCCCCCCAACATGAGGAACTGTATTAAAGGGTTGCAGCATTAGGAAGGTTGAGACCCACTGTCTTAATTCAATCTGTCTTGAGAATGGCAATGTTTTCTCTTGTCTTCTGAGCGCTGAGCAGAGCATGGCTCACACAGTGCCCTCCTCACATGAGGCTGAAGGTACCGTTTGGGTCAACATGAGCAAATTAAATGCACCCAGAAAGCTGAAGCCAAGTGGTTTATATCACTTAAATAAGGCATATAAAAGGGCTACGTAAGTGTTAGCTGTTGGGTTTTTATTATTATCATAAAGCTGTTTGACAAATGATCATTATAGTAAAAATAGTATTAGAAAAAGATAGAAGGATGAATTTGGGGCCAAATGTGAACTTGGCTGTTGCAACAGTTTTCTTTCCTTCATCTGTTCATTCATTCACACCATTCATTCACTCATTCATTCATTCACTCATTCATTCATTCATTTTTTTTCTTTTTTTTTTTAACTGGAAAATCATTGAGGGTACAAAGAACTAGGTTACACTACTTCCCTGTGTTAGATAAGCATCCTTCATATATTTTGCAAATATTTATGGCACACTCCAGTGAGCTGGGTTCTAGAGACAGAATGGTGATCGTGCAGTTTGATATCTGGCGGAGGTAAAGATTTTAGCTACCAGATTTTGGAGGGAGTGAGGGATGGTTCATTGCTGTTCATTAATTATGGCCAGATATTCTTTTCCTGAACCAGGATTAGTTAGTAATTTTGTTTTATTTCCCAAAGGATATTATACAGGGTGGACATAAAGTTCATGTGTAATTTAAAATAGTTGCAACTTGGGCGGCACCTGTGGCTCAGTGAGTAGGGCACCAGCCCCATACACTGAGGATGGTGGGTTCAAACCCAGCCCTGGCCAAACTTCAACAACAAAAAAATAGCCAGGTATTGTAGCTGTACTCCCAGCTACTCAGAAGGCTGAGGCAAGAGAATCACCTAAGCCCAGGAGTTGGAGGTTGCTGTGAGCTGTGACATCACAGCACTCTACTGAGGGTAAGTGAAACTCGTCTCAAAAAAAAAAAAAATAGTTGTAAGTTTAAATTGCATATAAACTTTGTGTCCACCCTATATTTAAGCTATGTCTTAGACTGAATGACATAAATAGTTAAAAGGTCTGCAAAATTCCTTAGGAATTAACACTCCCCCGCCAGCCCCTTCTCTAATTGACCTGCAGAATTCCAGTCAATTCTCCATGACCACTACATGCTTTGTGTTTACCCGAGATCTGCAAACTTGTCTTCCCTGCCTTGGGTTGACAGATGTGGGGAGAGACCTACAGGAACCATCCACTGTTCACCTGTAGCTAAGGTGAGTTACAGCAATTTTAGCCATATTATAAATTTGCCCATCACAGAATATGGGTTCTCCGGCCCCCACATTTTATCAGCACAAACCAACATTTCATCAGAAGAAGCAGTCTTGTTAACTGACTTTCTGTGTTGCCTGCTCCTTCTTTTTGTTCTTGCGTCATCCTCAGCTGCCATTATTACTCATATTTGTTCTTTATCCTGGAAATAGAATAATGTTTCTCCTGTCCCCTCTCTTTCACATATGCTGGAGCTACACATAGTGCTTGACTATTTTGAGGGGCCTGTGGACCTAATATCTGTAACACTGAGGAAACCTGGAGAGCTTCTCAGCTTCATAGGTGACGGACGCCAGAAACAGCTTCTTGCCGCGTATCAGGCTCAGGATGGAATTGCCTCTCAGAGCTGTGACAGAGACGGGCTTCTAGGAAGCAACAGCCTAAGATTTACAGTCCTGGAGAACAAATATTGACTGAAGTGAAGACAAGGTCAGTAGTACAAGCAAAGAAATATCCTGAGGGTCAATATCTCTGTGGTATTTTCTCCATTCAAGAGTGTGACTATTATGCCCTCCTTGTGGGTTTGGTTTCCTTAGGGCTATATTGAGCTCAAGGACTGAAGGATAAGAAGGAAGAGGAGGGCAGGGGAGGAAGGATGTGCCTCCACAGGGCCCGTATTTTGAAGGCAGTGGTTAGTACCATGTGCCTCATAGCTGCCCATTGACTCAACAGACATTATTAACGGCATCTATTCCAAGCCAGGTCCCGTGCTAGGTTCTAGGGATGAAACGGGGAACGCAGTAGACATGCCTTCTTTTTCTCAGGAAGGTCTCAGCACAGTAAGGAAGATAAGATGTCCAATGAATCATTATAAATGGGAGGCCTATTATGGAAAAGGAAGGACAGGGGCTGCCCTGGGGACATGTGACATGGGGGCCCTACCCAACCAGCAAAGAAAGGCAGAGAAAGCGGGAGAAAGAAACAAGGGGAACATCTTTCCTTGTGAATCTGAAATTGCAGCTAAGTCATGGAGATAAGCTGGTCAGCCAGGCAGAGCAGGGACTGAGGCCGGATGGTGGGGAAAGAGTGAGACGCTGAAAAAGAGACAATAGTGTGTGCTGTTCTGGTCCCTTCATCTAGTTCAGATGGTGGCACTGGCACTGCCTGCTTTTTTTTTGAGACAGAGTCCTGCTATGTCACCCTCAGTAAAGTGCTGTGGTGTCACAGCTCATAGCAATGTCAAACTCTTGGGCTTAAGCGATTGTCTTGCATCAGTTTCCCAAGTAGTTGGGACTACAGATGCCTGCCACTATGCTTGGCTATTTTTTTGTTGTCATTGTTTAGCAGGCTCTGACTGGGTCCAAACCCACCAGCCCTGATGCATGTGGCCGGCGCCCTAACCACTGAGCAATGGTTGCTAAGCTGACTGCCTGCTTTTGCAAATAAAGTTTTATTGGGACCCAGTCATGCCTATCCACTTATATGTGACCTCAGGCCACCCTCCCACTACAGCAGCACAGTTGGGGCCCCACCCTGGCCCCGCCAAGGTAGGGGTGGGGAATCTGCAGCCTTTTGGCCCCAAGATGGTTCTTTTCTAAGCACCAAGGAGGCAATAAAAGCTTCGTCCTTCTCTCCTGCACCCCTTTTAATGAAGGGACTTGTTCCGTAAAATTTGGATCCAGTCAAAAGGCCCCATTTTGCATTGAGGCCACAGGCTTTCCACCCCAGTGTGGCAGAGTGGAGATTTATTACTTGGCTTTTTGTAAAAACAAGTTTGCCCCTCTCTGGTTCAGAGCACCTGACTTAGTCACAGTTTGTTAAATCTAGAGGAAGAATCTGGAGGTTTATATTACTAAATGCTATAACAAAACACCCCCAAATCTTTCTAATAAAATTTCTCTCGCTTTTTTTACTTAATTTTTATTAAATTATAACTGTATACATACATCTTTTATGTTTACCTGGATGGAGCTGGAACATATTCTGCTTAGTAAAATTTCTCTCTCTGTGAGCAGCTAATCTAGGCAGATCCTACCCAAATAGTGAAAGGGGGAGCATTATCCTGTGGTCCTGCCCCCTCCGACCAGAAGGTCCTACACAGCCAGGGCAGACAGGAACAGAAAACATAGATGAGGATGTGAAATCTGCAGAGGCCAGGTCTGGGAGTGCTGACACGGCTTCTCCCCGCCCCTGTTCTCTCCCTCCTCCTGTGGGATCATATGACTGACTCCCCAAGGAAAGGCTAAAAAAGAGGAGGTGTCCCATGTGCTTCAGAAATGCACTGGGGACTATCCAGCCTCTGCCACTGCAAAGAAGATATGTTTTTAAAACTGAGAGGGAAAAATCCTGTGTGGTTGAAGTTAGTTGGCACGAGATGGGGCTGATAGGTAAGCGAGTGCCACCTTGTATGGGTTCAGGCCGTGTCGGAGATCTTGATTTTGAGCCAGATCTGAGTTACCAGTTGTATAAGACTTGGTGTTGGTTAATCTGACCTTCTGCTGCTTCATTTATGAAAAGAGGATGGTGCCGCCTACTTTAAAGAAAAGGTATATTGTGTGTACAGCTTTTATAATATCACCTAACACAAGATAAGCGTGCAGCACACTGTGGTTATTTATTATCAGAACAGGGGACAGTCCCTCCCCCCTTTCCTTTAAACTGGCTTTTCCCACCTGCTGTCCCCAAACGTCCAAAGACTCCTTGCTGAGTAGCCCAAACCTTATTCCCATAAGCAAGAAACTGAAGCCTTCTGACCCATTCTCCTGCCATTCCACTGGTCTTTTCATGTTTGCTACCATCTTGTCAAGGGCACGTTGGTCTAGAGAACAATCTAATTATTTGTGAACTAAAATAATTGTTTCCCAAATCCTTTACCCTTCCTAGATCCAGAGAAGATGTCAAGTGAAGCTTAGGAAAAAATAAGTGTGTATATACATAAGCATACGTGTGTGTACACACTCACATACACAGCTGACCAGGGCAAGGCTAGAGTGGCAAGACCCCAGTTCACATAACACCCTGTATCTCCACCCTCATCCTAAAGTTATTTATTTATTTTTTGCCTCAGAGTCCATTTTGACCTTTGAATTTCCTACACCGTGTTTAAGGAATGCCCCAGGCCTGAAGTCTTCCAACTCTGGAGGAAGAAGAGCATTTCTTGAGCTCAGGATAATACATTAAAAGCAAAAAAAAAAAAGGTGGGTGGGGAGGGAATACAATAGTGTGGAGAAATAGCAAAACTTTTTTTGAGACAAAGTCCCCTTCTGTCACCTGGGTAGAGTGCCATGGCATACTAGCTCACAGCCTCACAGCAACCTCAAACGCTTGGGCTTAAGCAATCCCCTTGCCTCAGACTCTGAAGCAGCTGAGAGCACAGGTGCCCATCACAATGCCTGGCTGGTTTTTCTGTTTTTAGTAGAGACTGGATCTTGCTCTTGCTCATGCTAGTCTCAGATTCCTGAGCTCAGGCAATCCACCCACCTCAAACTCCCAGGGTGCTAGGATTACAGGTGTGAGCCACGGAGCCCGGCCAGTAAGCCTCTTTGCAAACTGAGACATGAAAAGGGACGAGACAAGCAGATCTTCAGAGATTTTTATCGAGGTCTGACATGGTACTGACACAGGTAGAGACCTGAGTGGAGTAAAATATTAAAATACAAATGGAGTAAAATATTAAAGTATGAATTTGCAATGTAATTCAATTCTATTATTAGAAGACGATAAAATGAATTGCGATGCCATAAATTTAGTAGCAACTTGGAAGAAAATATGCCTTCACATACAGCAAGAACTCACCCTTCACAAACAAGAGGCAGGAGAGAGTAGCGATCGAGGCAGGAAACGGCCTGGACCTCAATCCCAGCTCTGCAATTTATGCAGCTGTGTTGGTTAATTCCGCAAATAACATCAGTCTTCTTGTGCCCCGTTTTCCTTGCATGTGTATAGGGAGGTGGTAAAGGTGTTTACCTTACTAGGTTGTTTGAAGGATTAAGCAATGTCATACAAATAAAACACAAGTTTCTAACACGCAGCAAGCCCTCGATATAAGTCACTCATTGTGCTGTGGAGAAATCACAATGAAAAAGTCACTTTCGTTCAACATATTCTGCTCTCCATTTATTTCATTACGTAATAGGAATGAGGCTCTGGGAGACTACCAGGGAAATAAGACACGGCCCTGTCTTTAGAGAGCAGAGCTTTGCATCTGGTACCAGTTAGCAATTTGTGCGCTCATTCGTATCCTTCCAAGGTGAGTTCTTGAGCATTACTGGAGTTGCCCTGCACAGCCTGGGCATATTTGCAGACCTATTTTCTTGTTCGTGTTACTGGAAATATGCTTCCTGAAATATATTCATTTTGTTCTAGATGTAAGTTGTCATTCATCATTGCAATACTGTTCTTATGGGAAAGCGGATTATGGATAGTGTGATAACTATGACTAATGGCAAACAGGCTTATTTGCTTCTTGGTCTAAGGCAAATAAATCAGCCAGAAGGTTCATTCCCCACTGCACCCTCACTTCCCCAAAGGGAGCTGTCCGCCCCCGAAAAGTATCTGCAACCTAAAAAATTTGACTGCGTCTCCCAAGATAAAGACAAATTGCATCAATACGACAGAAATGTTCCAAATATTTTAGTCTCTTCACGGAGAAGGCAGGATGTGTTGTGATGCCTAACTTCACGATTCATCAGGCAAGTTTGTAGCAAGTGACACCTTGCGACGTCCTCCTTGTGGCTTCAAGTCCTGTTTGCCCTGCCTTATGGGGTACCACACACAGACTGACCTGACCAGACCACTTCTTCCCTGGGTGTTAGAAAATAAGTCTTCCTCCATCGTCTGAGCAGTGATGGGAGATGAGCCTCTGAATCACACCACTTGCTTTCCTGGGCTTACTTCTATGCCTGCTTCATGCTCTTTCTCTATGACTTTAGGATGGTGGAGAGCACCAGGCTGGGACTCTCTGGGTGCATGGGTAAGATTATTTTTTCTTTTCTTTTTATTAAATCATCTCTGTGTACGTTAATGCAGTCATGGGGTATAATGTGCTGGTTTTATATACCATTTGAAATATTTTCATCAAACTGGTTAACATAGCCTTCATGGCCATTTTCTTAGTTATTGTGTTAAGACATTTATATTCTACATTTAGTAAGATTCACACGTACCCTTGTAAGATGGACCATAGGTGTGGTCCCACCAATCACCCTCCCTCCACCCAGCCTCCCCTCACCCTTCCCCTCCGTTTCCCCGTTCCCCATATTCTTGGGCTATAATTGGGCTATAGCTTTCGTAGGAAAGCTATAAATTAGTTTCATAGTAGGAATGAGTACATTGGATACTTTTTCTTCCATTCTTGAGATACTTTGCTAAGAAGAATATGTTCCAGCTCCATCCATGTATACATGAAGTAGGTAAAGTCTCCATCTTTCTTTAAGGCTACATAATATTCCATGGTGTACATATACCATTTATTAATCCATTTGTGGGTCAATGGGCACTTGGGCTTCTTCCATGACTTAGCAATTATGAATTGGACTGCAATAAACATTCTGGTACAATTATCTTTGTTATGATGTGATTCTT
Source organism: Galagoides demidoff (assembly GCA_963574575.1). Classification (NCBI taxonomy): domain Eukaryota; kingdom Metazoa; phylum Chordata; class Mammalia; order Primates; family Galagidae; genus Galagoides; species Galagoides demidoff. The sequence continues at coordinate 6,095 of CAUYQV010154128.1, read as the reverse complement.
GGTCTTCTGGATATATACCTAGAAGAGGAATTCTAGGACCGAATGGCAGGTCTATTTTTAGTTCTCAAAGTGTTCTCCAAACATCTTTCCAAAAGGAACGTATTAGTTTGCATTCCCACCAGCAGTGTAGAAGTGTTCCCTTTTCTCCACATCCACACCAGCATCTCTGGTTTTGGGATTTTGTGATATGGGCTAATCCTCCAGGAGTTAGATATCTCAAAGTAGTTTTGATTTGCATTTCACTGATGATTAAGGATGATGAACATTTTTCATATATCTGTAGGCCATGCACCTGTCTTCTTCAGAGAAGTTTCTCTTCAGGTCCCTTGTCCACCCCGAGATGGGATCACTTGTTCTTTTCTTGCTAATACGTTTGAGTTCTCTGTGGATTCTGGTTATTAAACCTTTGTCAGAGACATAACCTGCAAATATCTTCTCCCATTCTGAGGGCTGTCTACTTGCTTTACTTACTGTGTTCTTTGTTGTGCAGAAGCTTTTTAGTTTGATCAGGTCCCAGTAGTGTATTTTTGATGTTGCTTCAATTGACCGGGGGGTCCTCCTCATAAAATATGCACCCAGGCCAATTTCTTCAAGAGTTTTCCCTGCACTTTTTCTAGTATTTTTATAGTTTCATGTCCTAAGTTTAAATCTTTAATCCAGTGAGAGTCTATCTTAGTTAATGGTGAAAGGTGTGGGTCCAGTTTCAGTCTTCTACAGGTCTCCAGCCAGTTTACCCAGCACCATTTGTTAAATAGGGAATCTTTTCCCCACTCAATGTTTTTAATTGGCTTGTCAAAGATCAAATAATGGTAAGTAGCTGGATTGATCACTTGGTTCTCTATTCTGTTCCATACATCTACCTCTCTGTTATTGTGCCAGTACCATGCTGTTTTGATCATTATCAATTCATAATATAGTCTGAGGTCTGGTAACATGATTTCTCCTGCTTTGTTTTCATTTCTGAGTAATGTCTTGGCTATTCGAGGTTTTTTCTGATTCCATATAAAATGAAGTATTATTGTTTCAAGATCTTTAAAGTATGACAGTGGAGCTTTAATAGGAATCGCATTAAAATTGCATATTGCTTTGAGTAGTATGAACATTTTAATAATGTTGATTCTTCCTAGCCATGAGCATGGTATGTTTTTCCATTTGTTAGCATCTTCAGCTATTTCTTTTCTTAGAGTTTTAGTTCTCTTAATAGAGATGTTTCACGTCCTTTGTTAGGTAAGCTCCCAAATATTTCACCTTCTTTGACACTACTGTGAACAGAATAGAGTCCTTGACTATTTTTTCAGCTTGACTATTGTTGGTATATATAAAGGCTACTGATTTATGAGTGTTGATTATGTAACCTCAGACGCTACTGTATTCCTTGATCACTTCTAAGAGTTTTGTAGTAGAATCCCTGGTGTTTTCCAGATATACAATCATATCATCTGCGAAGAGTGAAAGACACAAATTATCAGAACCTCTGGAATACCGTAAAGGCACTCTTAAGAGGGAAATTTATAGCACTGCAAGCCTTCCTCAAGAGAATGGAAAGGGAGTAAGTTAACACTTAATGTAACGGGAAAAGGAAGAACATCCCAACCCCAAACCCAGAAGAAGAAAAGAGCAAAATTAGAGCAGAATTAAATGAAATTGAAAACAAAGAATTATACAACAGATCAATAAATCAAAAAGTTGTTTTTTTTGAAAAGGTCAGTAAAATAGAAACCTTTGGCTAATCAGGAAAAAAAGAGCAAAATTTCTAATTTCATCAATCAGAAATGGTAAAAATGAAGTAACAAGAGACCCCTTAGAAATTAAAAAAAAATCCTTTATGAATATTACAAGAAACTTTATTCTCAGAAATATGAAAATCTGAAGGAAATTGACCAATACTTGGAAGTATGCCACCTTCCAAGACTTAGCCAGAATGAAGTGGAAATGTTGAACAGGCCTATATCAAGTTCTGAAATAGCATCAACTATACAAAATCTTCCTAAAAGATGGCTTCACATCAGAATTCTACCAAACCTTTAGAGAGGAACTAGTACCTATATTACTTAACCTTCCAAAATATAGAAAATTAGGAATACTACCCAAAATTCTATGAAGCAAACATCACCTTCATCCCCAAACTAGGAAAAGACTCAACAAGAAAAGAAAATTATAGGCCAGTATCACTAATGAATATTGATGCGAGAATATTCAACAAAATCCTAACAAACAAAATCCAGCAACACATCAAACAAATTATACACCATGACCAAGTGGGTTTTATCCCAGGGTCCCAAGGCTGGTTCAACCAACAAATTAAAAAACAAAGACCATATGATTCTCTCAATTGATGCAGAAAAAGCTTTTGATAATATTCAGCATCCCCCATGATCAGAACACTTAAGAAAATTGATATAGAAGGGACATTTCTTAAACTGATTGAGTCCATCTACAGTAAACCTACAGCTAACATCATATTGAATGGAGTTAAAGTGAAATCATTTCCACTCTGATCAGGAACGGGGCAAGGTTGCCCATTGTCTCCACTGCTCTTTAACATTGTAATGGAAGTCTTAGCCATTGAATTAGGGAAAAAAAGGCGATCAAGGGTAACCACATAGGGTTAGAAGACATGGATAAGATTTTTGTCTCTTACCCAAGCAGCAATTCTGTAGGCCTTGGCATCCTGATGGTAAGAAGAGAGGGCATATTACAATGATCTTTAAAATCATGGCTATCTATGCAATGAATTTCTATACATTTCTTCCTGAGACTGAACCTAGGTGAATCATTAGTCTATTTACTTTGGGAGCTTTTTCCTCTCCCCACGCTGTTTGGTCCACTCCAAGTGAAAATCTACCCAAGCATTCACCTCTCTGTTTCATTTTGCCCCGACACAATATTCCCTTGAGCCCCAGTCCACACATCCTGCTGTCTCTCTATTTACTGTGGAACAGCTGCAACCAGACGCTGAGTCACCGTCCAGGATACCTGGTAACTCTCAGCTAATCACTTAGCAACTCTCCCGGGACTCTGTTTTCCCATCTAAGAAATAAAAAGAATCACCTCTTCTTAATTCATGGGATTATTAATAACTTGGGGAGAAAATTGAAAGAATTGTTATACAAATGAAAATGAAATGGAAACCATTACTAGAATTACTTTCCCTGAAAACTGAAAGACGTCTTAAGAGCCACAGGAGGCTATCTTGGATATTATTATTATTATAATCATTACAGAATTAATACCATTAAAATGCCTGTTGACCTTAGGGTTTAAAAACTCGTTTTGTGCTTTGACTGACCATTGGAAATCTGGAAACTCTAGCAGCGGTTCTCAACCTGTGGTTGGCGAACCCTTTGGAAACCACATCCTGCATATCAGATATTTATATTACGATTCATAACAGTAGCAAAATTACAGTTATGAAGTAGCAACGAAAATAATTTTATGGTTGGGGGTCACCTCAACATGAGGAACTGTATTAAAGGGTCGCGGGATTAGGAAGGTTGAGAACCACTGCAGGCTAGGGCCTGGTGTTGCCCGAATGCACTCTGCTGCTGTCTCTCTCCCAATCTTCTGAGTGGTTGACAGCTAATTGAGGAAAACTGCCTCTGCCTTTTAATGTAATTACAGTACAATCACAAAGTGCATATAATTTTGCTAAGGCTGCCCTTGTAAATAAAATGTATCATTTTTTTTATCACAGCCACAGAACTAAGCAAAGCACCCTCTAAACATGGTATGATCCTGGCCTTGGGATGAAAGGATGATGGCTAGAGTGACCAGATTTTAACATTTGTAAAGTGGGACAACATGGGGGGGCAGGGCCTGACAACAATGCAAACTTTGATAAGCAGTTCTCAATAATCACTTCTCAACAATTATTTGTTATTATTACAGTTTAAAATTATAAAATTAACAAAAATAATATAAAACTCATATCCTGGCAAAATAGCCATATGGCAGCCAAAAACCGTGTATTTCCTTCCTGTTCTCCTGCCCGTTCATGCATTCTTTCCAAAAATTGAGACTTTTTTAAAACACCACGGGCTGTGGGACAAATTGTTCAAAAGCGGGACATCTGGTCACCGCCACCGCCACCAATGATGGCGACCCCCCCCTCACTCTTGAATTGGTCCCCTTTCACCACAGCCGGTACATTTATCACTATTTGCTTCCATCTTCCTCCTTTTGGTCACAAACTTGTCAAACTCTTTTCCACATGTAGGATTCATTATCCTCCTTCTCCCCACAAAGGAGTGAGTTGATATGATATTTTCAGATAAATTTGCAAGTTCCATTGAATTGCAACTGACAGAACGTCCCTTCTCTTTCTTCTTCTCTTTGCCACTAGACTCCTTCAAAGAATGTTCTGCAAGAGCTGCCTCAGTGCTTCTCGGAAAAGTCTCACCCAAAGGTCACCAATGCCACCTAGCCCATGACTGGCAGATTTAACAGTCCCTTTGTAACACCTAAGCTACTTGATCCCAACTATAATTTTTGGTGTGAGTGATCACCTTTTCATTCTGGAACCTTCTCCCCCCTTGACTTTCGTAGCCTACACTGCCCCACCTGACACCTATTCTACCTCAGCTCCTTTGGTCAGCAGTCTTGCACTTTGTGAAACAAAAGAGGGACCAGAGTGTCCCCTTTCCAAGGTTAAGTCCCATCCTACTTTCTCTGTGATCCGTTCAGAAAACCAGGCCTAAAGCAACCGGCATATGGAATTCCACTAGCCAGAAGGAGTGTTCCATAGAGGTACAGTGAAAGAAAGAGGTCATGGAAACTGGGGGAGAGGGAAGTTGGGGAGAAGCTTCCTCACACTTCAGCAGGAGCCCCTGGAAGAGGGGCCTTGGTGGTACATGGGTGGGAATTCCAGAACTGTTGTAGCCACTTCCACCCAGCCCCCAGAGGAGAGCATTCTGGAAGAATCAGAAGGAAACGGAGCTGGATCTGTAACTATAACACCTGTTCTCTGTCCTCCGTACCTCTGGAGTATTTTGTCCCAGAGCAGACACATTTACTTTCTCTCTGCCGTCGTTTGAGTTGGTTTTCCTGTTGACTGAAGCTGGAAGGGTCATAACTACCATGATTTCCATAACAGCGTTCTCTCCATTCTCTTTGTCCCACATCAATAATTCTGTTAAACCCTCTTACACAGCTCTTGGAGCCGTTGCTTCACCATGACATGCCCCAGGCTTCCGCGCCTACACTTCTACTTTCTCTTTCCTGACTTTCAACTGTCACCTATTTAAAGACTCTAAAATCAGTAATATCATCTTAGACTTTTCTTTTAAGCTTAATGCAATAGGCTCTATGACCTCTCTCTCTATATATATTTTATAATCTCTTCATGCTTTACATTCTCAGGCGAGTACGGCATGGTGATCAGAATCTGGAAACTTTTAGCTAACTACTTGACATTTCTCAGTTGTCTCCCAGAAGTGCTGGGATTTCTACAAGAAAGAATTGAAATGCTCAAGGTTTATATGCAGACTTCCTGATACCAAGGCTCACTGTGCCTCATAGCATGCCCCAATACACACAGTCCCTTGTTGATCACGTTACTCCCTGCCCAATGCACACAGCCCCTTGTTGACCACACCACTCCCTGTCCAATGCACACAGCCCCTTGTTGATCACTCCACTACCTTCCCCAACGCACACAGCCCCTTGTTGATCACTCCACTCCCTGCCCAATTCACAGAACCCACTGACTGGGGAGACAGATTTCAAGCTGATGCTAACTCTCCATTCTCTCAGCAGATGTCATTTGTACTAAAAATCCCTTTCTTCCTTGGCAATCATTGTTATCTCAATAATTGGCTCTTTGTGCAGCAAGTAACTAGATGAAGGCTGAGAACCCTTGTGGTTTCAATAGAAATTTAAAGACTCTAAATTCAGTACAGTAACACCAGCCCAGACTTTTGAGCTTGAGATATAGATTTTAAATTATTCCCTTTATAGGCTCGGCGCCTGTGGCTCAATCGGCTAAGGAGCCAGCCACGTACACCTAAGGTGGCGGGTTCGAATCCCCAGCCCGGGCCCGCCAAACAACAATGATGGCTGCAACCAAAAAATGGCCGGGCATTGTGGCGGGCGCCTGT
>CAUYQV010154127.1:0-10287 GCA_963574575.1 Galagoides demidoff | reverse complement strand
TAACTTTCCAAGCATGCAGTGCAGTTAGAATGAGTGGTTGATCATAAGGAGACCTTGTTCTGGGGTTTTCACTAACATGGCCAAAGTAATCTTTGAAGTAACAGCTGAGACCAGTCAAGTAGTTTAACTCTGTCTTTGTAAATCAACACCTTTGTATGAAGTTGCTAAAAGTTATCGAGAAAAAAAATGTATGTTTATCCTAAGTTGTTCACTCAGTCAGTAACTCTCACACCTAGTAATGACTAAGCACTTACAATAACCCGATGTCTTGGAGCCTCACAGTAAAGCCAAGTGAAAATGACAGATCTTATCCTCTTCCCCTCGCCTACTCCTGTTCCCCCTCCTCCCCCTCCTTCTTCTCCTCCCTGCTGTTAATCTATTTCATGATATTGTGTGTGGCATACATTGAACACTGAGAAAATATTGGTTGAATTATTTAATTTAACAGTTAAAAAACTAAAGTTCTTATTTTGCTGCTAATTGTTTTTTTCTATCAGGATTGCTGCTATTTGCCCACTAGATCTTGGCAGCCACCAAGACATAGACATAGATTTATGCACACACACAGATACACACATGCACCCACACAGGTGCACACACGCACATACACAGATACACACATGCACACACATTCACACACATATACACATACTACACATAGGCACATCTGTGCACACACATGCAAGCACATACACACACAGACCAAAGCAGAAAGCTACTCTCAACAATATGGTTATGGTCAAATAATAGTAGGAAAACAGACCCTGTCAGGGGGCTATGAAGACCCCAGCCCCAGTTTAAGATTTCTCTGGGTGCCATTAACAAGCGGCCCCCAGAATCTGAAAGCACTTTGACTCAGACAGCATGAAAAAAAGGAAACCTAGCAGCAGCAGTAGAGCCGGCACAAAAAAGAAGTTATGCAGCAGTGGCAGGCAATTAGAAAAATTTTATTTTATAGAACACACTTAAGTTTATAAAGGAAATAAACAGACTTAAGTTTAGAAGCAGAGAGAACACACCTCAGAGGAAGGCGTGGATCTCTTCCTTGTAAATGAGGAAGGATGCTTTACAAATGTTATCCTTTGTACGTATTATGTATTGTTTATTGTATTTATTTATTTTCCTTTTATTTATTATTTATTGTATTATTCCCTAATTCCTAGCTTTGCTCCATCTACTTCTAATATTATTTGTAAACTCATGTGCACACATTTCTTTCACATAGGGTCTCGATTAAAATGACTCTACCTCATTCTTAACTAATTTCTCCCCTACTCCTTTGAGCCACAGGTGCTGCCCATGTTTTGTATTTTTTTAATTTATATACAATAAAATTAATTCTCCATGTGGACAGCTCTGTGAGTTTTGATATATGCACAGAGTTCTAGATACACCACCACAATCAAGATACAGAACAGTCCCATTACCCCTAATAACATTTTCATATTATCCCCTCTATGCTTCCCAACCCCAAATCCTGACAACCACTGATCTCTATGTTCCTAGAATTTTGTCTTTTCCACAATGTTATATAAATGTTGTATGAATAGAAGATGTGAGTTTTCATTTACCTTGAGTTAATAGTTGGAGGGGAGTTTTTAGGTCCTGTGGTCACAGTATGTTTAACTTTATACAAAACTGCCAAATTATTTATCTAAGTGATGGTACCATTTTCAGTCTCACCAGCAACACAGGAGGCTTTTTTGCTTGGCATGCTCATGAGTATGGCGTCATTAGATGTATGTGTGTGTGTATGTATCATTTTAGCCATTCTAGTAGGGTTCTAGGGATGATCTCATTGTGACTTTAATTAGCATCTGATTAATAATGTTGTGAATCTTTTCACCTGCTTATTTGCCATACATTTATCTTCTTTGGTGAAATACCTGTTGAAGTTTTTGCCCACTTACTAAGATGATTTTTTATTGTGCTTTTAAAAATTATATATTCTGTATATAAGGCCTTTGTCAGTTATGATTTGCAAATAGTTTCATGTAGTTCTTGTCTTTTTATTCTCTGAACACTGCTGCTTACATAAGAGTTTTAAATTTAGGGGAAAGTCCAATTTTTCACTTTTAGAAAGTTTTTTAGCCAACATTTAGAGTTATTCAGAAAAGCTTTTTGTCTCACCCAAGTTGCAAATATTTTATCCTTTACTCTTTCATAGTTCCATAGTTTTACAATTTACCTTTACTTTCATAGACCTTTCTGAAGGTCTACAATCCATTTTGAGTTAATTTTTATGTAAAGTATAATAGTTTTTTTTCAAATAGATGTATTTATTGACAAGGTTATGATTTCTTTATTGAATTGTTTTTGTACCTTTGTCAAAAAATAGTAGTCTGTGTTAATATGAACACATTTTTGGACTCTATTTTGTCCCAGTGATCTGTGTGTCTACTCTTTTACCATTTCCATACTGTCATGGATCCTGGAGCTTTATATTATAATAAAATTTAAAGTAAAGTGATGTGAGTCCTCCAACTTCATTATTTTTAATACAAAATTTTCCTTCCCATATACATTTCAAATTCCTATTGTTGATAACTACAAAGTAAAGCCTGCCAGGGCTGGGCAAGGTGGCTCAAGCTTGTAATCTTAGCACTCTAGAAGATTGAGGTAGGAGGATTACTTGAGCTCAGGAGTTTGAGATAAGCCAGAGCAAGAGTAAGACCCCTTTTCTCAAAAAATATAAAAAAAGGAGCCAGGCATTGTGATGGGCACCTGTAGTCCAGCTACTCAGGAAGCTGAGGTAAGAGGATTGTTTGAGCCCGAGAGTTTGAAGTTGCTATGAGTTTGGCTGCTGCCCTGGCACTCTAGCCTGGGTAACAAAGTGAGACTCTGTCTCAAAAAACTCCCAAAAAGTTAAGCCTCCCAGGACTTGGTTGGAATTACATTAAATCCATAGATTTCTTCAGTTATACTGACCCATGACATTTATTATGGATCTGTACTATCTCTGGCCCTACCTTTTCTGTTTCTATGAGCAACCAATAGGGTCCACTCCCTCAACCCTTCATTGCCTGCCTTCTATTTATGTTTTCCAGTGGCAATTATATTAGAATGTAGTGAGTGCAAGATTCATGTGGCCCCACAGCTCAGGGCAAATGGATCATAAGGTGTGCAAGTGTGAAGTGACACAAAGGTTAGTACTCTCTATGGATAGCTTATTAGTGATTCTGTTGAAATATTCTATATGATGCCTGCCTAAATCTGCACAAACCATAACTAATCTAAACACATATTCAGTTGTAATTTTCTCAAGTTAACAAAATTCAGCAGGTAGCTCTGTTTAATGCTCAATTTAATGTATCCTGTGATGTATCCTATCAAGTTGGAGATATCAGCACATTACTCCTGATGGTTATAACTTTGATATTTAGATTTTTAGAAGGTTTTGAAGTGGATCCAGCTCTTCTCTTTGGGTCCACCATCACTTGAGCTCCATACCTGATAAGGTAAAATATCAAAAAGTAACAGGACTATGTCTTGGTCCAGCATTAGAATGTAGCAAGCCCTTTAGAGGGGAACAATTCGAGAAACTATGTTTAATAAAATCATAAAATGCAAACCAAAACAATTATAACCGAAGACTAATGTCTTCATTATTTTTAAACCTGGCCTTTTAAGTCACTCTGCTAACAAGCCCTACATAGGAGACAATTAAATTGGCCAATAGCGTGCAGCTGCAGCCCTGGCCGTAGACCCCATCTAAAATTCCTTTCTGAAATAGCCATATTTTTCTTTTTAAACCCTCTGGAAGTGAAGTGCACTGAAGATTTGTTTCTTCTTATTGCTCATTACTCACCTTACAAAAAAGCATCTTCAAATTTAACCTAAGGAGCAGTCATTGTCTTTAATATTATGTGAAACAAGGAGGGATGGAGGAAAATAGGGATATTTATTCTTAAGAGCTATGTATGTGTGAAAGAACACCATGCTTGGTGAAGTGAAGAGTGAGCCCAGGAGAGGAGGGCTGCCAAGAGGGTTTTGTGAATCACATGACCTAATGATCTGCCGTGGTTTTTCCTGGGTCTTTAAATGAACCTTGCAGATCCAGAAACTAATTTTTATTAGCAGTCTCAGGTGAATACATTTGCTGGTAATAGACTAAACATGTTCTCTATATAGTGGCAGAGGGGTTTCTCTTCCAACCAAGATTTGTGTGGATGTGTACGCCTTCCCTGTAGGTGCACCCACACACAACATAGCAATGCAGCTCAAGAACATTTAAATAATGAGGAACTGTTTTGGGAGCCTAAAATTTTAGCAAGGAGAGACATAAAAACATGTCTGTGATTTTTTTACTTCTTAAATCATCTGCTTTCATTGTTTACTGTCTTCTTCCTGGGGCTGGACATACATGATCAAAGTTTGCTTTTTAAATTCCTCTATTACATTTACATTTATTGACTTATGTTTGCCTTTAGATTGTATGAAAATAGCAAACTTAGCTACCTTCGGGGACCACACCACAACCTCAAAACAATAGCCTCTTCTGGGTAGTCTCTTCAGAGTTGCCAGATTGCTGTGGGGACCCACCCACTTCCAATACCTAATCATTCCTCTGTGGCTTCTGGATATTTTGGGTCCCCAGGAAAAATCCCGCCTGATATCTCAGGCAATTGGCAAGCGTAGGTATATTATGATATATTAATTTACTCATTTAATCTATAGTTAATGAGCATTATGTATTAGAAACTGGGTAAAATCAAAATGAATGAATCAGGTATCTAACTTATGGCAATCACTTAAGAGCTCCCAAACATTGATCTCTGAATTCTTCCTGGCCTTTAGTTTTCTCTAGAGTGACCTAGCTCAAAAGTTGTCCTTTTATATATTCACATCAGGAGTTTAGAAGCTAAATTCCTAATATCCACCTTTGGGTACCTTTTTCTTCAACTCTGTCTATATATTCAGCTTAAATATAAATTAAATCTTTTCTAAAACTTTGGTCTTTAAGATTACAGTTTTCTGTTTATTTTCTTTAAGATTGTAGTTTTCTAATTATTCCCTTTATTGAGGTCATCTTAAACTGCCTATGCAACTTTACAAGTTACCATGTAGCTAGACAGTCTACTTATTTTTGAGGAATGTCTTGCCATTGTAGAATATTTGAAAACAAGGTCAAATAGTAAAGCTGAAGCCAGGTCATGGAAAACATTTAATGCCAAGACAAAGCAAAGCCCTGTTTGTTAGACAATAGAGTCCCCTTAGTTTTCTTTAACATGTAATCATAAAAAGGAAATAGCAACATTAATCTGACAAAAGTGTGTATCTTTGGGTTTTATATAAGAAAAACTCTTGGGTAAATATTACCAGGTTAATAGAATATTCCAAAAGTGAGGGACTGATTATTTAAAATAAGATACTATTAATAACAATAGAAACAGAAAATGAATAGAAAATAGTGAGACAATCAAACAGTGTTTCCTGACAATAATAATTCATTCATTCAATCAGGCATTAACCACCTCATCCCTGTTTTATTTCCCAAAGAGGTTAAAGTTGACTGGGGAGGACAAGGGAGACCAAAAAGTCAAGGACAGTTGTCATAAAGAGTGACTGAGATAATGGCACCTCACTCATGTTTGCCCTAACAAAAGAAGTGTTGACATTAAACACAGAAAAAGAATAAGTGGTTTTCTATTCTGTACATGGTAACACTATAGACTTCCTAATTAAACTAAGTTAAAATGCAAAGCTGTGTCCACCTCAACATACTGTTGGAATAAATAAATATGCAATAACCAGAGACATTAGAGGGAATAATCTTGAAGTTTTTCTTTTAACAAATAACACATTTTATGTAGGTATTTGATTGTGAGAAGAATAAAAATAATAATTACGAGTGTGGAAAAAATTAATAAATTGAAATATTTAAAACAGTTAACACACGGCCTTAGAATTTGCCTGTTCTAATTATATAAAATCCATTTGCAGTGAATTCTAGTTAATGTCTAACTTCTCAAACCATAGTTAGTGTGATTTTTTAAAACTTCAATTAAGTAACTAAATTAATTACTAAAATTGTTGTTACTTTTTTTTTCATGTGGTTTGTATTTAAATTATTCATACTGCCAATTTGTTTTTCATACTTTCTATTTGGAAACAAATGTGCTCTATTTTCATACGGGCTAATGAAATTAGTGTTTTCGATGTTGTAATGAATTTGTTTCATAATATTTCAAACTCCTGATACGCCACATCCTATTTTGCTAGGCACAGTTTTCCTTTTTCTTTGGATTTGTAAGGACAATCAAATTATCTATAATCTTAGCATCCAATATATAAAAAGTCATTGGCTGTCCAAGAAGACTCTCTATGTTTGCAATTACATTTTTCTCCTCCAGATAATATTTTAAATGCTAACTTAGTCATGCGTGACTCAGTGGAGTCTTAATGCCCTAGGAATGATGGCTCAACCTACTTTTCCTTGGCTCTGGCAAGAGTAGAGGGCAGTGCCCACTTAAATGCCAGTGAGGAAATTCAAAGGCTAAGCCTGGTGAAAAGAAGGTATTAATAGACCAGGGGCCACAATTTATTGCTTATCAGTGAGAAATAACAAAACAGTAAACAAAATTGAAACCAGAACCCAAAAGAACCTCTCCATATGGTACTAACATGAGAATTTAGCCCCCAAAAAGAAGAAATTGGGGGTTCATGCTATACTCACAGAGTCAGACTGAAACATCTTCTTTAACATTGCCAGAAGCTATCTCCACATGGCATTAAGCATCTGTTTAAAAATTAATCTTTTAAGTTAATATTTCCAAATTACTTTATCATTAATAAAATACAAACAAGTTTTTTTAAAAATTTTTCTGTTGTTCTCAGTTTAGTTAAAACAATCACACACACCCACAGAAACACAAAAACACAGGTTTTTATGCTCTATATTTTTCAGAATTTTCAATTCCCAATCTCAAACACTTCTGTCCTCATATGCCAATTAAATAGGTTGATAATTGTAGTAAACACTTGAAGCATATGATTAAACATATATAAAAACACATGACTCATGTATAAAGATACACACAATCACACTAAATGAACTCAGTCTTTTGCTTGCTTTTTAGAAATATCCAGAAAGACTCCTTTCTAGATTGTAATGAAATATAAAGTTAGAAGTGATTTATTCAAACTAATGTATGAAACATAAATTTTAAACTGCTTCACACTGGACTTCCAGGGAAATAAGTGGTATAACTAATAAGTTATCAATGAGAATTATGAAAAAAATGGCCTATGGCACTAGAAATTTTGAGGAAGCCTCTTATCTATCCCTTGGCAACCTTGTAAGTAAATGTCATGTTTGACAAAGTAGTTCATGTTGAGAAACACCATCTCTGAGGAGGACTAGAGACTAGGAGGAGATGTCGTGCTTGATAAAGCTAGTAATGCTCATGCCCACCAGAAAAGCCAGCTAATATTTTAAAAGTTGAGTGAAAAGAGATTTAAGAGAAGAAAATAATGAGTTTTAGGAAAATATCTGATACCATTGCTAATGAAAACAAGCATATGAAAATCACTGTGTATAAAAACATTTTTATATAGTTATTTGTATTTTATTAAGGGACCACACATCTTTTGATATTTAACATTTTCATTCTACTTTCAGCTAACATCTTGATTTGCCCTTTGACATTCATTAAATGTTGTTTCCTTGCACATACTGACACACATTAGTCTTAGAAATTAAACCACAGGAAGCAGCTAACAATCATCACTTCCTTCTGGGTGTGCCATTCCCTTTAATAAATATGTAAGTTTTAAGGGGGGTTAGGTAGGTGAGGTAGATTCTATGCTGGACATTACATGCTGCTATAATTTGAATACTGTCTCTTCCAGAACTCATGTTGAAATTGAATTGCCAATGAGGCAGTATTGAGAGGTGGGAATATGGGGAAAGAGGAAAAGGAGGGGAGTGGGTAGGATGGGTGGAGGGAGAGTAATTGGTGGGACCACACCTATGGTGCACTTACAAGGGTACATGTGAAACTTACTAAATGTAGAATATAAATGTCTTAACACAATAACTAAGAAAATGCCGTGAAGACTATGTTAACCAGTTTGATGAAAATATTTCAAATTGTATATAAACCCAGCACATTGTACCCCATGACTGCATCAATGTACACAGCTATGATTGAACAAAAAAAAAAAAAAGGAAGTGATTGAGCTATACTTCTGTCTTCACACGTAGACTAATGCCCTTAGCAGTCTCAGGAGTGGGTTCTTTACTGTGCAAGTGGGTTTGCCCACTCTTGTTCTCTCTCTTTCCTCTGTCTTTTCTCTTTGCCCACTTGATGTCGTTAGCCACAGAGTAATGCAGAGAGAAGGCGATCCCCAGATGCCAACACCTTGATATCAGACTTCCCAGCCTCCAGAAGTGTGAGCTAATAAATTTCTTTTCACTATAAGTTACCCAGGCTATGTTATTCTGTCATAGCTGCAGAAATAGATAGACTAAGATACACCCCCATACTTTGCCTTCAGGGAGCTCATTCTCTAAAACAGATGCACACAGAAAATGAAATCTCATGGGTGGCGCCTGTGGCTCAAAGGGGTAGGGCACCAGCCCCATATGCTGGAGGTGGGGGGTTCAAACCCAGCCCCAGTCAAAACCTGCAAAAAAAAAAAAAAGAAAAAAAAAGAAAGAAAATGAAATCTCATTACATCCTAGTATGGTAAATTTCCATAGTAAGTGATGTCTGTGCAGGAGGTTAGGGTGGCTGGTATCATGGCAAGACCTCAGAGGAGCTATGCTGTGAATGATGAAAGGTAGTTCATCAGGTAGCCAGGATCTGATCAGAAATATGGGTGGTGCATAACTTTATAAACACATTCCTTTATTTTACTGAGACCTCAGAGTCCCAGACTAGAGAAGTTCTTCTAACGATCTTCATTAATTAATTGTGTGTATGCTGTAGTTATTTGCAAAAAAAGTAAATACTTAGCCACCATTACAAGTTCTGTGTTGGTAGTGAGAACTGTTTTGCTCACTGTATTATCTCCAATAATTAGGACAAATTCCCTAAGTTCAAAATCAATTAACTGATAGAATGTTCCAGAAGAAGTTTAGTTATTTTTTTATACAGATGTTCTGATAGATCATCTGTATAGAATGCTCTGTAATTAACTGAACTTTATTTACTCAAAAAAAAAAAAAGATGAAAAAGGAACTATGTCTCATAAGAAAGTTGAGTTAAGATCTGTTTCCTTCTTTGGAAGACAAATTTCTCATACTGCTACATATGAAATATGCAATGCCTTAAGGGTTCCTGCAGGAATACTTGCTTTAACGAGTATATGCTTACTGTGTACTGGGATATGAAGACGAAAAACAACCTGTCCATCCAACTTGCCTCAAATGATTTACTATAGTTATGAGTAGAACTCAACAAAGCAAATTGTTTCCGCCTTGAGAGTAGTTACAAAGTGGATCAAGATAACCTTGGGATGCTTCCCTTTGAGGCTTTTCTTCAATGTGAAGGAAAAGCATTTTGTTTTTATTTCTCTCTGAAACTCATGGTCAAGAACTGCTCAGACTCTTAGGAAACAAAACAAAAACACTCACAAAGCAAAAAACTAAAACATTTCAGTAGAGGGCTGATTTAGGGTGGGTATGATCTGATTATTCTTTGCTATCATTTAGTGAAAGGACAAAGGGAAATGGAAAAGTCCCTAACCTCTGGCTAAAATCTCATATGTCATAAAACTACTCTTCATTTCTTATTTTAAAATAATCACAAATAAATTTGGCCAAGATTGGTCAGCACATAAAATTTTGAGTAATTACATGGGGATTAGTAAATCATGAAGGAATAATCTAACTGGTCTATACTATTTGCTGATACCCTGTGTATACCAGAAAATATGTTGCCCTTGGAAATACAGTCATGGGGGAAAAAAAAAGATCTGTCTACCGAGAGTCCAATATCCAAGAAACTGTGCTTCCAAAATGAGGAAGAAATGGTGACATTGGTCAGATATCCATAGGTGAGTACCAGCAGCCCTGCCCTACAATAGGAGTCCGTCTGATTGAAGAAGAAGGACACTAGAGGGGAACTCAAAGCTGGATGAAGAAATGAAGATGTCTGGTAAAGGCAAATACCTGGACAGTTATAAAGCCTAGTACTATTTTTGTCTTGTGCTTGATTTAAGAGACTACCATATCAAAAAAAGGCCATTACTCAAAAGGAAAAGGAAGGTGCAAAGTGACCGGATCGCAAAGGACATGATCTCATAGGAGGAGAAGGCTGACGGTCCCACAAAACAAGTGTA